>JAANIC010000244.1:32131-55320 GCA_017607545.1 Acromyrmex charruanus
AAAAAATGGATCAAAGAATCTGTATCAAATTTTGTGTGAAAAACAAAATTAAGTGCGCGGACGCATTCCGAATGTTGACTGTGGCATATGATGAAGCTACCTTGGACCGAAGCAACGTTTATCGGTGATACAAAATGTTCTCAGAGGGCCGAAAAAATGTGAACGACGAAGAGTGTGCCGGACGCCCGAGCACGTCAACAACAGACGAAAACATTGATGAAGTGAAGAAAATAGTATTGGCCAATCGTCGAATCACCGTTAGAGAATATTAAGGAATATTACCTGCAAGTTATGCGCAATTTGCGCGAAGCAATCCGCCAGAAACGCCCGGATTTGTGGAAGAACAAAAATTGGCTTTTGCACCATGATAACGCCCCTGCTCACACATCGTTGCTTGTGCGCGAATTTTTGGCCAAAAACAACACACTAATGATGCCGCAGCCACCGTATTCCCCAGATCTGGCCCCCTGTGACTTTTTCTTGTTCCCGAAACTGAAGAGGCCCATGAAAGGACGACGCTACGCTACGATTGAGGAGATAAAGACGGCATCGAAGGAGGAGCTGAACAAGATCACAAAAAATGATTTTTTGAAGTGCTTCGAGGATTGGAAAAAACGTTGCAAGTGTATAATATCTGATGGGGATTACTTTGAAGGGGACAAAATACATATTCATGAATAAATAAATAATTTTTGAAAAAACACAAAATTCGCGATAGTTTTTGAACAGACCTCGTATATATTTTTTATATAAAAAGAAATTTATAATGTACAAAACCTTTGTTTATTATTATTTTTCATTTTATTAATAAATGTAACTTAAGGTGTTCCCCTGTCTTTTATTAAAATCACCTTTCGCATTCACTTCCGTCGAATACCTGAGATCGCACGAGGTCCAGTCCCGGGTCAAAAGAATTAAGTTCCTTGACCCAAAAAGTAGGACCGACGTTCGCACTGTCCAACGGAACAGGTGTCATTGCGTCCCTTCGGACGTTGACCCATATTCCGGGACTGAAAAGGTGCGTACGACTCACAGGTGTTCGCTTCCGCGCGTATACCTGTGAGATTGAGTCTAATCGTCCTTCCACACCCTCTCCATTCTCCCTCATTGTCTCCTTGACCAAATTTTCAAGGGTTTGGACGTAACAATTTCTTCACTAATTATTATCAATTAATAAAGCGCGGAAGTTTTTAAATTAAGATTTAAAAGAGTTAAGTAGTTTTCAAATATTTACAAATTTTCTTAGCATTATTTTCTTCGTTTTTAAATAATTTGAACTAAATTAACTTCATCAGATTACATCTATTATGAGAGATAAATTCAAGTAATAAGATATTATTTTGCCATCGTGCAGCACTCGGACATTGATGATTCGAATTATGTGAAGAACATTCCGGAAGCTGAGATGACGGCGCACGGTCGAGTAGCCGGCAGAGTGTACAAGGAATATCTGCATAACGGTGGCAATAATTTCACGCTATTTGTACTGCTGATGATCTTCATTATTAGTCAAATCGTCACTACCGGGAATGATTACTAGCTGTCATACTGGACTACTTTGGAGGATGTGAGGCGTATTGAAAATACTAGTGATGTCAAACAATTCGCGAACATATACAATGATAGTTTCCTTGGATCGATCTTCACGTTGAACCCGGACGGCCTGCTGAGCATTGTGGATGCCATATATGTATACACATTCTGCATCATCGCCTGCATTGCTATCACGCTGTTTCGCAGTTTTCTTTACATGAAGGTCTCTATGAACTCGAGTAGTAATCTTCACAACATCATGTTCTTCAAACTGCTGCAGGCGCGTATGTCCTTCTTCCACAACAATCCTTCCGGTGAGTAATAGTTACGAAATCCGATATTGTCTTAACTACTGTACAGAGACTTCATAAAAATTATTTTATGACAATTTTTAAAAATATTTTTCAGGCAATTTTTAGAATATTACATAATTTTTATATAATCTTAAAATTTTTTAGAATGATTTTTTAATTTTTAAATGAATTGAGACTTTTTATCATAGAAGTTTTGAGAAAGTTTGTAACTTTCCTAAATTTCTTTGTAGATAGATGTAAATTCTGAAATAGAATTTACAAGATTTCTTAATTTATATTTTGCAAAAAAAATTTAAAAATCTGAAGAAATTGATATACTTCTTTTAAGGGGTTAAACCTAGCCGAATTTTTTTTTTTTGGGCAAAAAATTTTTATTGGCTTAAATCACGTGTATATTTGTCTAAAATGATGTCCAAGAGGAATTATTGCTCGAAAATGTTTCAACGATCCGAAACTTTACATAACGTCAAATACGTATATAGTTATATCGGCGACGGAGATTCGAAAACCTTCAAAGGTCTCCTCGAAGCCAAGCCCTACGACGATTTTACTGTCACGAAGAAAGAATGCATTGATCATGTACAGAAGAGGATGGGGACACGATTGAGAAATTTGAAGAAAAAAACTAAAGGTCTGGGAGGACGTGGAAAACTTACCGGCAAGCTCATCGACGAATTATCAATTTATTACGGTCTTGCAATCCGAAGAAATTCAGAATCGGTTGAAAAAATGCGAAATGAAATTTACGCAACATTAAATCATAAGATTTCAACTGACGACAACCCGCAGCACGATAATTGCTCGTCATCATGGTGCTCGTGGAAACAAGCGCAAGATTCAGGAACACTCGATGCTTACAAGCATAAGCCTGCAATGCCCGACGATGTTTATGCTGCTATTAAACCGATTTACGACGAACTCAGTTCCGAAGATCTTTTATTCCGCTGCTTGGGAGGATACACCCAAAATTCGAACGAGTCGTTCAATTCCGTTGTCTGGTCGATAGCTCCGAAAACCGTTTCAAGCGGAAAGGGAATACTTGACGTTGCTACAAATATTGCAGTCATAACGTTTAATGACGGATTATGTGGCATAATGAATATTATGGATGTAATCGGAATAACTGTTTGTCGACAATGTTTCGATTTTTGCGTGGCAGACGACTCGCGCCGCATCAAAGCCGCTGAGCACTCAATGACTGAAGCAGCCAAAACCGGTCGCCGAGATGCAAAATCCCAGAAAAAAGAACTGGAGAAGCTTGATGTCGACGCAGAAGGCCAATTATATGGTGCTGGGATAGCAGACTAAAGGTAAAAAAATTGGCAAGCTCGTATCTTAAAAATTTCACATACAAAACACATTGTCGAACTTTAAACGCGTTTTTCTCGAAACCATGTTTTCAAACACGGCAAGCAGTAGAACTCGAGTAATTTTTATCCGATTGATTTGAAATTTTCACTGTAGCTTCATAGATAGATTATCTACTGAAGTACACACGATTTTTAAGATTGGTAAACAATTACGGTTTTTATAAACAAATAAGGTCGCGATTTTTAGTCAAAAAAATCGATTTTTTTTAAACTGCTACCAAATTTTCAAAATTCAATATTTCTTAATAATCTTGTGTACTTCAGTGGCTATACTAGTGTAGATTATAAAAAAATTTTTTATTTTGTTCCAGACATGAAGATTGGACACTTCTACTGCTTGCCGCGGGACGCCTAAAAAAATCACGTCTATTTGTTGCAACCTGTCAAGCGGCCATTTTGTATCAAAAATCAATAAAAAAATTCGTGTTTGCACTTAAAGATATGTACAATAAGCCCTGAAAATTTCAAATTGATCGCTTAATTAGGGAAGTCATAAAAAATTCCCAAAAAAACCTTCAAATTTTTGGCTGTCGGCTAGGTTTAACCCCTTAATAGCTTTACCTATCGTTTTTGTCTTTTAACTTTTTTTTATCTATCCTTAAGTGCCCTTTTGAAATTCAGTTTTACAAATATCCCACAAATATCCCGATAAAAGTACTCTAATGGAGTACATACAGCAATAACTTACGCTGATCTCCATCTGAAAAAAAAGTATTAAGGAGCTGTAGCATCGCAAACGTTAACAGGACGAAACAGTGAGAAAGCGGCATGAGTTCTCTGACGGAACGTGACAGTTTCTTCTGAATAGAAACGACAAGATTCCGTGGACGGCTAACACGTAAAAAAGCTCCTCGAATCTTGAATATCTTATTCATCGCATCTTGGATATTTCAGTCATTGGACTTTGGACATCTCAGGTATCGAATCTTCGACCAACGGCAGACATCTTCGGTCTACCATGCTGTATATTGTACTACTACTGTAAGTCTTTATGAACTAATTCTAGCGTACATATAAGTCAGATATTCATTATAAGTCAGATATTTCGGATGAAAGTAATTCGGTAGATAGCTTCGAATCTGCAATAATTGCGTACTTTCATCATTAATCATGAACGATCAAGCGTTATCACAGCTAGAATTTTACATCGAAAATATTCACATAAATGGAAACCAACAAAAATCCTTGACTTCGACAACTAATAGTTACTTTCTCGTTCGCCATGGTTTAAATCTCTCTCTCTCTCTCTCTCTCTCTCTCTCTCTTGCCTGTTTTTAATGGGAAAAATATTCCAGTCCATCAATTTACATCCGATTGTAAAGGAGTTTTAGAACTAATAGAGTCGGAAGAAAGATTATTTTCTTTTAGAATGATCCTTCAAATTAAATTAACGGGCGATGCCGTATTAATTAGATTCGTGTATATAATAACGTATCTTGAAGAATGTGAGGCATTTATAAAAGAATTCGGCAACTATAAAACGTTCGTACAATGGGAATTAGAAAATAACTTTAGGCAAAACAGAGATGAATCTATTAAAAAATATATTACTAGAGTTAGAAAATTAAATTCCGATATGATTATTGTGATCTCCAATTATCCTGATCGGACAGCAAGGACAGGAATAAGAGTTTTTGCAACTAATAAATTAATAGATCATTTCATAGGCGGACTCCATAGAAATGTCAGTCAACATCTCCTAGCGCAAAAATTTAATACTTTGAAAGATGCAATAGAAGGAATTGTAAGATTTATTAAAAAATCACATATCACGCAGAAAGATTTAAAGAAGATAGATTTAACCAACCAGGTAACATAACGTGTAATTATTGCAGAAAGAGTCATTTTGAAAACGAATGTAGGAAAAAGACCTTTCATACACGAAATAGAAATGGAAATCGCAATTTCCAATATAAATAATAATAATCATAAACATGACTTTGTGCAAAATTTCGATAGCAATTCTGAATCCAATAATAGTATTCAAGCTAAATATCAAACGCATAATAAACAAAATTATAATAATACCATTATAATCCACCAAATTATTATCGTCAAAACAATACTCAGTTTAATCAAAATTTAAACTGCTAAAGCCAAATGAAGAGCGCACAACGCCAAGGTCAGTCCTCGAGTCGCGTAAATCCAGTTTATCTGATAGAACCGGAGTTCGAACTTACACAATCGGAGCAAATTCCCGAAATGTTGTCTGTATTCCCTTCAATGAACTCAGAAACCCAACGGATAGATTCTTGATCTCTTAGACACGGGAGCCGACTTAAATATAATAAAGGTAAATGCTTTACATCGTGACACATTAGTATACCAGGATAATAAAGTTGAAATACAGGGAAGAAAAACAGCAAACTTTCGGAACTGTATATTTAAATTCAGACACGGTATTCGCGAATTTCGTAGTGTCGACTAAAATTTCCGTTAAAAGAACAAGGCATTATAGTTTCAATCTTTTTACGCCTTGAAAATGCGAAGATAGATTTTGAAAAACAAATAGTTACAATCCAAAACAATAAAGTATATTCATTAGAATATAGTAACTTAATAACAGTATCAGCTAGGAGCATGTTCTCATGTGTAATTAAAACTAATCAAAATAATATTGATACTGGATTAATAAATCGACAAGAAATAACGCAAGTTTTTCTTATAGATTGTGCTGTAAAAGTAAACAACAGTGACGCACGTACATATTTAATTAATATGACAGAGGATAAATTAAAAGTTGAGTTGATACCTATTAATGTAGAACCAGTAATTAACACGAGCCCGAGGGACAGCTACCTGCGTAATAAATTCGATGATCTTGAATAATTTAACGGATAGGTTAAAAGTATTGAAGGAAAATGTACGATTAGATCACTTAAGTAAAGAAAAAAAACTTTCTATATTATCAATAATTGAAAATTATAATGATATATTTCATATATTGCCGGAAGATAAATTAAAAGGAACAAATAGAATTACACATTCTATTCCTACTATGGATAACGTTCCTATAGCTGTCAAACAATATAGATATTCTTCCATTCATAAAGAAGAAATTGAACAACAAATTAATAAATTACTTGAATAAGATATTATATAATACAACCTTCTCTTTCATCATTCAATTCTCCATTATGAATAGTACCGAAGAAATTTGATGTTAGTGATAATAAGATGGAGGTTAGTAATCGATTTTCGTAAACTAAACGATAAAACAATCGGTGACACATATTCCTTACCCAATATTGCAGATATTTTGGACCAATTAGAAAAATCTAGATATTTTTCATGCTTTGATTTAGCTTCGGATTTTCATCAAATTTCGATGAATCTCCAAGAGTCAATGAAAACAGCTTTTAGTACACCTAATGGTTATTATGAATATAAAAAAATGCCATTCGGTTTAAAGAATGCCCCTGTGACTTTTCAACGCTTAATGGATAACGTTTTAATGGGTTTACAAAGAAATGTTTGTTTTATTTATTTGGATGATATTGGCATTTACGCGAAATCGTTAGAAGAACATAACATAAACAGAAACTTAATCGACTTTTCCAACGAGAAGTTGGTCTTAACTTACAACCAGATAAATGTGAATTTTTCAAAAAAGAGCTCCTTTACCTAGGTCATATAATTTCAGACAAAGGAGTAAGACCTAATCCAGAAAAAGTGCACGCAGTAAGAAAATATCCCAAAGAATCATAAAGAACTTAAGCAATTCTTAGGTCTTGTAGGTTATTACCGATACCCGACGTTTTATTAAAGATTTTACTCAACTATTTAAATCACTTTTTAGGAAAAACACGCCATTTAAATGGGAAATGCGACAACAAATAAATTTCGAGAAAATTAAACAATTGTTGTTGGAAAATCAAACAATTGATTTAAGCGAATCTATTTTGCAATATTCAGATTTTAACAAAGAATTTATTTTGACTACCGATGTTAGTGAATCGGCGCCTTTATCACAAAGAAAAATAAGAAATGACCTTCCCATCACTTATACTTCTCGCAATCTTAACAGAGCATAAGTATGATATTATGGTAAAAGAACTCTTAGCTATTGTTTGGGCAACAAAACATTTTCGAACATACTTATACGGGAAAAAATTTAAAATAATTACTGATCATAAATCATTAATCTAGCTTTTTAATGTTAAAGATCCATCATTTAATGCGTTGGCGATTAAAATTAGAGGAGTATGATTATGAAGTTTTATATAAAGAAGGAAAACAAAATATTAATGCGAATGCTCTTTCTAGAATACCACAAATATCAATTTTACAAATAAAAGCAATGAAATTCTTAGTTATAGTTTATTTTTGCAACATGCATTGAATGATTCATTATGGAAGACACAAAATATAACTCCACAAATTTCGAGAAAAATTAAAAGACTACTTGTAACGGAAACAAGTTCGTCCCCAAAAATTAAAATTACTTTATTAAAAAATGACGGGAATAAAGCAGAAAATTAGAGACACTTTCATCAGGAAATATTAACGTAATAAAGAAAAAACGAAATAAGCCTTACTATAAAGGAAAATAAACAGGAATCCATAAATCTAGAAACAATATTTATTGTTTAATTAAATACAATTGTTTAATTAAATTAAATTATACAATTGTTTAATTAAATTAAATTATACAATTGTTTAATTAAATTAAAAGAATATTAAAAGTAATAAAAAAGGCTCTGTACTTATAAATAAAAGTAGTATAAAAGAAGGGCAAAGAGCCAATAACGTATAAAAGAATTTTAATTTAAATAAGCAAAATTAATACAAAACAATTAAAATAAAATAAAACAAACGTTTCAACTTCAATCGAGTCATTTTCAATGCAATCTTACAATAATATAAACATCGTTCTAAATTAAAAATTCGTACATAATCTTACAATATTCTTACAATTCCTTAATATAAAATTTTTACTTTCTGTGTAATACGCTGCGAGTCATTTTTATCAAGAATTAACAAAGTCATAAGAAAATTCTGGAAAAGTAACCGTAAACAAAAAGAATTAATATTAATCACATAAAAATTAGTAATATGATAATGTACCTTAGTAAATCTGTTAAGAGTCCAATAATACATAACGAGAAAAAAATGTAAAATGTGGTCCATTTCGTGGTACAATAAAATAGACTTTTTAATTAAATAAGTTATTATAAGCAAAATCGCAAAGGCAACAAGCATCTGACTTACACGATGTCAAATAACGAAATGTCAAGCAGAAAAACNTAAAAACATTATCGAGAACGGAAAACGGAAAAATAGGGGGAAAAGGAAAGAAGATGTTAGAAAGGAGAAAGAGAATGTATAATGTCAGAATACAAATCCGGCAAAGATTCCGTGTTATTTTGTCTATTAATCCCATGCTTCTGTTTTTTAATATGGACCATTTCAGATATCAACCTTTTATTATATACTCTACATCTAATATTTCCCCTTTATCCCATTATTATTTTATTTTAATTGTTTTGTAATTTTATTTAAATTAAAATTCTTTTATACGTTATTGGCTCTTTGCTCTTCTTTTATACTACCTTTGTTTATAAGTACAGAGCCTTTTTTATTACTTTTAATTTTATATACACGGGCGAAATAATGCGTCATTTTCATAAATATTTCAATTTCTCTTTTTCTTATATTCGATATAAATATGGCTTTGAAGCTTGTCAATTTTTGAAAGAGTTTTGTAACCTAATTAAATATAGCGTTAATATTAAAACTCGCATCAGATTCTTGAAATCTTGTATTAATCACAATTTCGTTCCGCCACATCTTAAAAGATATACTATTGGTGTACAAATAAGTTTCCCGCCGTTTTTTATCAAAAATTAAGCATTTATTGTGAAAGAACGATACATAATGTTTTATTGAAAGTATTGTCCATCGCTAGCCACTACTTTTTCCCATCTTTCTGGACATACGGATACCGCGTTGGAAAAACGCTTCATCTTTTGAGGCTATCCAATTATCGATCCAATTTTTGATAGCTTCATATGATGTGAAGTGCTGCTCAGACAGGCCATGCGCCATCGATCGAAATAGATGGTAATCGGAAAGGGCTATGTCTGATGAATACGGCGGGTGGGGTAGAACTTCCCAATTGAGTGTTTCCATGTAGGTTTTGACCGGCGCCGCAACATGTGGTCGAGCATTATCATGCAGGAGAATAATTTTGTCATGCCTGGAGTAGTAATAGGCGCGTTTTTCCTTGAGTGCTCGGCTCAATCTCATCAATTGTGTTCGGTAGAGAGCCCCAGTAACGATTTCGTTCGGTTTGAGCAACTCATAATACATGACACCAAGCTGATCCCACAAAATACACAACATGAGTTTTTTGCTATGAATATTCGGCTTGGCTGTCGATATTGAAGCATGGCCAGATGATCCCCATGATTTCCTCTTCTTTGGGTTATCGTAGTGGATCCATTTTTCATCACCAGTGACTATACGATATAAAAAACCCTTTCGTTTATGCCTGACAAGCAGCATTTCACATATGGAAAATCGGCGTTCAACGTTTTTCGGTTTCAGTTCACATGGAACTCAATTCCCTTGCTTTTGAATCATTCACAATGATTTCAAACGATGTGAAATTGCTTGTTGAGTCGCTCCTAATGTAAATGCAAGTTCTTTTTGCGTTTGGCACGAATCTTCATCCAATAATGCTTCCAATTTCGCGTCTTCGTACACTTTCGGCCTTCCGCTACGTTCTTTGTCTTCGACGTCAAATTCACCGTTCTTAAATTTTTGAAACCATTCACGACAACTTCTCTCACTTAAGACAGCCTCACCATATGCTTCTACAAGCAATCGATGAGCCTCAGTTGCAGATTTCTTCAAATTAAAGAAGTTCCCGCAAATGACGCTTATTCGGCTCAAAACTCGGTATTTTCGCACAAAAAAAATATATGATGCTGATACAAAATCACTAGTATTTCAAGGTTATGTTGTTGACAGATGTCCAATCTTACGATATAATGTTTTACATCAGACAATTTTAACCATAGCTTGCTAGTGGCGCCGTCTTTTGTCAAACGGAGGAAACTTATTTGTACACCTAATAATATTAGATGTTTAAATTTGTTTAATAGTCATTCTTACAGAAGACTTCAAAGAATTCAGTTTAACAATGTGAAAGCAATTTTGCAATTGAAGTTGAAGGATTCTTACAGGCATTTGCATTATATTAGAATGAACATCGTTGATTTTTCCTTTAAAATCCATTATGTTTTACCGGTCTCCATGGTTTGCGAGTTTTTCAAATACTTAGATAATATTAATAGTTTTTACTTTTATCAACATACAAGAAAAATTGACAAGAAGATTCTATGGTTGAAGGAAAAAGATTTTAAAGATAAAAAAGCAAATATTAAGCCAATTTCTTACTGTTGTGCTTCGAATAATGAACTGCTTAATAAAATTACATCTAACAATGTCATTAATGACATTTCTGTACAAAGTATAGAAAAGATTCAGATTTCGGCTGAACTGTTTGGAGATGCGGCTCCTCTAGACATTTTAAATAATAAATGGTTCCTTAATTTGAGCAATGTTGACATGCCTTTAGAGGTCCAATGTCTGCTTCAGTTGGGGGAAGGCTTTGGTCTTCCTATTAATAAATAGAATATTGATAGAACATTGATAGAGTTTATTAAGAATATTGAGAATAATATTATTGGCCGTCGGAATAACATAGTTAATTTTGTTAGAAATAATAGTGTTTCAATTATGGATAAGTTTCGGAATGATTTTCCTAGGACCAGCTCGAGTGACAAGTTATTATTCGACTGGTTTAAGACAACGAAATTATTTATAAAAAATCATCCTGAAATATTAATTTCCAAAGCTGATAAGGGTAATGTCACCGTTGCTCAAAATAAATTAGATTACATATCCAAGATGGAATTGATACTTTCGGATAAAAATACATATGAGTTGATAACCAAAGATTCTACAAAGAAACTTGCGTTTGATTTATGTAACTTGCTTGGTAGGTGGAAAGGAAAAGGGTTAATAGATGACTTGACGTATCGGAGATTGCGTACGACTGATGGGATCATTCCTAGAGCTTATGGTTTGACGAAGATACATAAACAAAACTATCCTCTGAGAATCATTGTCTCATCTTTAAATAGCCCATTATATAATCTTTCATTGTTTTTGCATAACATTATTACAGATTCTATACCAGAGACTCGTAGTTTCATAAAAAATAGCTTTGACTTGATTAATAAACTTAAGAATGTTAAACTGGAAACAGATTCTGTTTCGGTTTCCTTGGATGTGGTATCTCTTTTTACTAATATACCTATAGATTTGGCATCTGATAGTGTGGTTGTAAGGTGGGATCCTAAGGTGGGATCCAAGAAGACTAAAATTCCTTTGGACGAGTTTTTGATTGCCTTTCGGATGGTTCTAAATTCGATGGTTTTTATTTTTAATAAAAAAATATACAAGCAAATATTTGGGACCCCCATGGGTTTACCTTTGTCACCTGTTGTTGCAAATATTGTTATGCAGGACTTTGAAAAAATGGCTATTGGAATGCTGCCTTGTCAACTGCTATTTTATTATCGATACGTTGATGATATTATCTTAGCCGCTCCGTCTTAGAGTGTTTGTGATATTTTGGATGTTTTTAATTCGTTACACACTAGATTGCAGTTCACCATGGAGATTGGCCTTGATGGAAAAATAGGTTTTTTAGATACGATGTTGATTGTTGAAGAACGGAATCTCATTTTTGATATATACCGGAAAACAACCTTTTCCGGCAGATTTCTTAATTTCCATTCACACCATCCACTTTGTCATAAAAGAGGTGTAATTTATGGAGTCGTGGATAAGATTTTTTGTTTATGTCATCCGAAATTCCAACAAAATAATTTGATTGAAGCTATTAAGATTTTTTTATAGAATGGGTATCCGTTACGTTTTATTTTTTCGACTATTCATAATAGAATCAAATATCACATTAATAAGATTAATAATTTTAATAAGAATAAGGATGACACTGAGAAGAAATTTTTTACGATTCCATATGTTAATACGATATCCGAAAGATTTATATCTATTGTTAATATGTTTTATTGTAAATTAGCTTTTACTATTCCTAACACATTAAGAAGTTTCATAAGGAGAGGAAAGGATGATTTAGAACACGTTCAGAATCAAAATGTGGTCTACAGAATATCTTGTGAGGATTGTGATGCCAGTTACGTTGGCCAAACTAAAAGACAATTAAAGACCAGATTGCATGAACATGTTTCTAAAATCAATATAAGTTCAAAATCTCCATTAGTGATTTCCAACCATCGTATTAAGGAGAATCATAACTTTGAATGGGATAAAGTGGAAATATTAGATGTAGAGCCTTCATATAATAAAAGGTTGATATCTGAAATGGTCCATATTAAAAAACAGAAGCATGGGATTAATAAACAAAATGACACGGAATCTTTGCCGGATTTGTATTCTGACATTATACATTCTCTTTCTCCTTTCTAACATTTTCTTTCCTTTTCCCCCTATTTTTCCGTTTTCCGTTCTCGATAATGTTTTTCTGCTTGACATTTCGTTTTTTGACATCGTGTAAGTCAGATGCTTGTTATCTTTGCGATTTTGCTTATAATAACTTATTAAATTAAAAAGACTATTTTATTGTACCACGAAATGGACCACATTTTACATTTTTTTCTCGTTATGTATTATTGGACTCTTAACAGATTTACTAAGGTACATTATCATATTACTAATTTTTATGTGATTAATATTAATTCTTTTTGTTTACGGTTACTTTTCCAGAATTTTCTTATGACTTTGTTAATTCTTGATAAAAATGACTCGCAGCGTATTACACAGAAAGTAAAAATTTTATATTAAGGAATTGTAAGAATATTGTAAGATTATGTACGAATTTTTAATTTAGAACGATGTTTATATTATTGTAAGATTGCATTGAAAATGACTCGATTGGAGTTGAAACGTTTGTCTTATTTTATTTTAATTGTTTTGTATTAATTTTGCTTATTTAAATTAAAATTCTTTTATACATTATTGGCTCTTTGCTCTTCTTTTATACTACCTTTGTTTAAAAGAATATATTATTTCACATAATCAAAAAATAATATCAATAGCGCCCATAGGAAATATTACTAGTAAACCGAAAATAACTCAAATGATTAAATATAACCAATTTAAAGATACACCAATACAAATATTTTTACTAGAGTCTATTCCAACTAAGATTACTGATCCAAATATAAAACAAGATATCCTTAAAAAATTATAGTTCAAAAATTGGCGGTATTACTAAAACTTTAAAACGTATTCAACAAAATTATTCATGGAACGGTATGAAAGGTGTTAAAAATTTTGTCAAATCTTGTCATGATTGTCAAAAACGAAAATTAATTCGCAAAAAGACAAAAGCTCTGATAAAAGCTAATTACGCCAAACAAAGCATTTCAAAAAATTGCAATAGATATTATTGGACCATTGCCGGAAACAAGGAACGGAAATAAATATATATCAATCACGCAAGACCAGCTGACGAAATTTTGCACAGCATATCCATTATTAGATACTAATAGCACTACAATAACTGATACAATTATTAATAAATTCATTTACTTTTGGTGCACCTGCGGAATTGCTCTCTGATCAAGATAGTAATATATCTGAAGAAATGATAAAAGAAGTTGCTAGAATTTTTAAAATAAAACAAGTTAACTAACGTTTACCATCCACAATCAAATGGATCCTTGGAAATCTCTCTCATCATGTACTAGCTGAGTACTTAAAACCTTTTGTTAACTCACAACATGATAATTGAAGGACTCATCTCTGGACGCCGCTATGTTTTCATACAATACGTCTTATCATGAGGGAATGAAAATATCTCCCTACGAATTAATATTTGGTCGTAGACCACCCTCAACACTTTCCGAACCACGTCAGGGTATGACACACGAATTTCTCGCAGACTTAATCGATAGATTGTCTTATTTTAAAAGGTATGCAAAAGAAAATCTCCGCAAAGCTAAAGAATCTTCAAAACAGTACTACGATAAACGTATAAAACCTCTGATATTAGATTCAGGAAATTTTGTTTATGTTTGCATGAAACGATTAGAAAGGGTAGTAAGAAATTATCTGATCAATATGATGGACCTTTTGAAGTAATTCGCCAAATAAGTGATTAATTATGAAATCAAAAGATGTAATCAAACTTTACATATTAATAAACTATGTAAAGCGTGCATATTTTCCTTTGCAGGATAAATACGGGTGGTTAATATGGAATCAGTAGAAACATTTATTAATCAACTATTTGAGTGTTTGACTGGAGTATATTTTGAAAATTTAGCGGACTTGCATATTTTTAGAGACTTCTGGAAATTTATATTATAAATTACATTAATCTTAAGTCGTTAGAGGAAAAGGAGAAAATATTGAAATTTTATATAGATAAAATCAAGATTTTATGTTATAACAAGTACAAAAATAATATACTGCGTTCTGGATTGCAGGAATTAGAACGTTTAAAGCGAAGACTGGGAAGTTTGAAAACTAATAGAGAAATAATCAATGATTTAACAGGTAGATCCACTGATATTAAAGAATTTGATAACCAAAGATCCAAGCGAGGGGGGTCTTTGATTTTGTTAGTCAAATAGCGAAAATCCTCTTTGATACACTAGACATATCGGATGCCGATTATTATAATGAACAAATAGACCTTATATACGATAATTCGAAACAATTGACAAATTTATAAAAAACAAATAAGTATTATTCAGGCAGCAATAGACAATTTTTCGAACGCTTTCGAAGCAAATAATAATAAGAAGTTTAAAGAAATAGATTTTAATTTAAGACAACTCTACAGTCTTATGTTAGAAGAGAAAAGGTAACTGAAGTACAATTAAATAGTTTGACCAATTCTTATCTAATAGAATGTTCAGAAATGATGCTTGAATGATACAATAGAATTGGAAACTCTAACAAGTGCTATTTTATTGGCACGCCGAGGGTTAGTGCATCCTAAAATACTTATACCTAAAGAATTGTTCTATAGTTTGAAAGAAACTCATTTTGCAATAAACAATAAGCAGTTGCTTGTACCTTTGGAACTTGATCAATTCACTAACTTAATCGACATTAGCGATATAAATATATTTTACAAGAATCATCGTTTAATCTATATTATTAAAAAAATCTTTAATTGAACAAAATAACTTTTTATTATATCATGTAATTCCGTCACTAATCGAGCAGAGAGAGAGGGATATTTATGCATTCATAAACCCTACTTACATATGTATACTTAGGTCTGACAAACATATACTCACTTAACAAAATACGATATAGCTCAGTGCAAGAAAATTAATAATGTAATAATTTAATAAAATTAATAATGTAATAAAGTAAACAAACGGACTTGCTTATCAAGTTTCTGCGAATTATCAAATTTATATAAATAAAAAGGAAAAAGGGCTACGAGCCTAAAAACAATCAACATAAAATGACAAACTGTATAAATAGTTAAAAAATAAAATAAAACATGTCATGAAATTAAAAAATTTAAAATTAAATTATAATTTGACAATCAGAAGGTGAACAAAACAAACGTTTCGATCCTTGTTGGATCATTTTCAATGTGACAAATAAATTAATAATAGAAATGTAACGTAGAATGTGCGTCCGAATGCGAATTTTATTTAATTTCTTATGTAAAACATAAGAAATTAAATAAAATTCGCATTCGGACGCAATATTAACTATAAAACTCGCTCCAAATTGAGAGGAAATCAAACAAACGTACTTTATCTCTTAGTTTCCTAAAGAGATGATCAATTTCGATTCCCATCGTATTGCCTAATCGATAACACATCATTTTGACACACATAAGAAACATGTTCGTCCTTATACACACACACGGTTCGGAGGAGCACATTTGTGTCAACTATAATCGTTTGATTTCCTCTCAATTTGGAGCGAGTTTTATAGTTAATATTGCGTCCGAATGCGAATTTTATTTAATTTCTTATGTTTTATCTACGTTACATTTCTATTATTAATTTATTTGTCACATTGAAAATGATCCAACAAGGATCGAAACGTTGTTTGTTTTGTTCACCTTCTGATTGTCAAATTATAATTTACGTTTTTAACTTCATGACATGTTTTATTTTATTTTTTAACTATTTATACAGTTTGTCATTTTATGTTGATTGTTTTTAGGCTCGTAGCCCTTTTTCCTTTTTATTTATTTTAATTTATTGAGCCTTATTATTTTTATAATCAAATTTATAATTGTGAATCAGAATTATTAAAATTAGCAAGTTGGAGAACATATTAAAAGAATGTGAACATATTAAAAGAATGTGATGTTCGAGTTTTGAGAATCCATAACATTGTTTGGTATCAATTGAAAACCACGAATTTACGCGACAACAATAAACTGCAACTAATACAATTGTATTCAACCGGGCTTATTAGGCTTTCTGCGGATTGTGATGCTATTTCTGATAATACATTGTTACGTAGTCAAACTATAAACGTTATTAATACTGTCGAAAAAGATTATATTCCCGACATTAAATTTAATACTAGTAAATTATGCGAGGACCTTAAAGAACGAAATATAAATATCTCAGATATCCACTTATTAAATATTGGTAAAACACTTAACCTAGATATTCATGTACTAAGAATAGCGAGTGCTGCTTTAGACGAAATTTATAAAGAAGCAGAAGAGTTAAGCAAGCATCATCGTACTCAGACTTTATATTACATTATGGGTTGGTTTTATTAATATACACTATTGCTGGTGTTACGTCCAAACCCTTGAAATTTGGTCAAGGAGACAATAAGGGAGAATGGAGAGGGTATGGAAGGACGGTTAGAGGCGAACACCTGTGAGTCGTACGCACCTTTTAAGTCCCGGAATGTGGGTCAACGTCCGAAGGGACGCTATGACACCTGTTCCGCTGGACAGTGCGAACGTCGGTCCTATCTTTCGGTCAAGGAACTTAATCCCTTTGACTCGGGAGTGGACCTCGTGCGATCTCGGGTATTCAAGGAAAGTGAATACGAGGGGTGATGGCAATAAAAAAAACGGGGAAATACCTTAGATTACATTTATTAACAAAAAATAAACACGGTGTCTATTATGACTACAATTTGTGAATGCGTGTATGTGTGCGTGTGTGTTTGGAGGAGAAAGGGTTAGTGGATACGGGCGGCGAGGAACGTATTGCAGGAGCACATCGGGATAAGATGCTTAAAAAGGACGGTGTAAGGTGCGGGATTTCCGGGGATATATACAGTTATTAATCTGTCCCCTTCGTGAGAGGGGGACGTATAGAACTGGAACATCTGATCCCGGTTGATCGGATCAGAATTTAATCGAAGGGGCGGGAGTTGATCCGAAGGAGGAAGAGGGAGTGGGTATCTTGGTTCGTAAGGAGGAAGGGGAGAGAATCGTTGCTCGAAAGGAAGAGGGGGAAAGAATCGTTGTTCGGGAGGAAGTGAAGGGAATCGTTGATCGAGAGGAGGAGGGGGAAGGAATCGTTGTTCGGGAGGAGGTGGAGGGAATCGTTGTTCGGGAGGAGGTGGAGGGAATCGTTCCTCGAGAGGGGGAGGGGAATAACCAAGGATGTCTTGGATATCAAGGTCGATGGCAGGAGAGGAGGTAAGGTCCAACGGTTCCGTTGGTGAGTAGGAGATTCCCGTGAATTCTATAGGCTGTGCCGGCGCGAGATTGGGTAGCCCTGGGGAACGGTTCCGCCTACTCCTCCGGCTACAGGGGGGTCGTCCGCGTTTCCTGATGGAACGCACTACGAACCGAGTTATCAATTGACGTATGTTCGCGAGTATAAATATTCATCCCCTTTCCACGCGGGGAAACGCGGGGTGGACTGTAAATAATTGTGACTTACTTATAGGGCGTCTCCAAGATATCGAGGTTCTAGGCGAGTCAAGCCACGGAGGTCCGTCGTCACCAAAGAGCGTCTGGACTGCAGTAGTCGGCGTATGGCTAACTTAGATTGCGATTTTTATTTTCCCCCTTTTTTTATTCACGCTCGGACGCGAGTTAACTATTTTCGGACTGTTCACTGATGTGTACTTAATGGTTTTTTAAATTCTGTCCTGACTCGGACTAGATGATGTTGACTCCCGTACTGACGCTCTGTGCTTCCGCGGGACCTCTATTTATACCCCGAAAAAAGGGTGTGGAGCTCTTTGTTTAGGATTCTAATGTTAGTTGCAATGTCACGCGAGATTTACGATTTTTATAAAGTTTTATCGTGAGTGCTCTAAAGTACATAGAGTAGTTTTGGGAAAAAGAGAAAGTGATTTATGGTTTAAAAAAAGGCCAAGATTGCTTCGAGACGGATGACGAATTCTATTATTCTTGCGGAAAATATGACTAGATAAGCAGATGGTTACCATGCTATTATTGTCAGTGCGAGTTTGGTTTCAGATAACGCTCCTGTTGAAAGTTATTCTATGCGTTTATGATTTTTCTTAAGTGCGGTATGGCGCTTGTTTTAAGATAAAGTTGTTAGTCAGTCTCTGATGATAAAGCTTAGAATTTTACTATTGCGTGATGTCTTTGCAATCTTGTTTCTTTTTGGGCCTACATTAAGCTTATCATTTTTTCTGGGTTGATTGACGTTTACGAGTTTTCGCGGCCCCTGTCCGGTCCCTCTTTCAATTCTATCAGTCCGTTATCAGAAGGCGTTGCTCGGGTCTCGTAGACGCCCACCATAATCGCGGCGAAGAGAAAAAAGATATCGTGGCGTCTGTAGGACGTAACACTGGCTTAGTTACTTTATACATAATTGCGAAATGTTCATTTATAGGTAAATGTATTAATATTTTTAAGTTTTGTTATGTACCAAAGGAGGGATGTGTTCAATATTTTTATAAGTTTTAATAATAATACTAGAACTCGTAACTCACAAGCATTAAATGAACCACGACAAGTAATTACTTTCACTGCGGTACCTACGGAAACTATCAAATTTCCACGAAATTATCAAACACAACTCGAAAGAAGTAGCGAAATACGGCGATCTCGTTCACGTAATAGCCGTTCACTTTCTAATTTAGCATAGCATTGTTAAGTACGGAGTAACTCAACACGTATACATTTACTAAGGTTAGTATTAACGGTATTATTAGCATAGTTAAGATCATAGATTTAAGTCTCTAATTTTATTCAACTAATATTTTCTCAATGCATTATAAATTGAAAACATTGTACTCAATGCTTCATTAGATTAAGCTCCTATATTGTCATAAACTAAGTTTTCCTAGACTATAAGAACACAAATTTTGTCAGACCTAGAAGAATGTTCAATTTAAGGAGGAAGGTGTTATGTGCCACGTAACTATTGTTGAGTCATGTAATTAACATAAAGTTTTTCTACTCATGCTCTCCTAAATATTCTCGACAGCCTTTTTTTTTTTTTTTATTTCGGAGGGGAAATGCCTGACGCATACCCCGGGTCTCGGGGGAGAGCCCGGGGTTATGTGGGGCTTGCACCCACTAAAACCCCTCCGGGTGTCCTTACCATGCCATAGTTGAGGGGCTCCCAGGAACGCGTGCAGCATACTTCTGGGAGCCCCTATGGCCAATCGGCTTTTGGTGCCGATATCTTATTCCCGCCCGGGGATTTTTAAAACGTCGAAAGACGACGACCCGCCGCGCCACCCGCTGCGCCCGCCCCGCCAGTTGTTGTTGGGAGGCGGGAGTTGGAGACCCCGGCCCCCGCCGGGATCCCCAGCCCCCCAAGGGACTCCAATCTCTAGAGTTTGGCGCCCCTCGTGCCTTGGCGCCGCGAGAGGTCCTCCCGGCGCACCCCACGCGCGCGGTGATGCAGGGGATACCGGCCCGGGCGCGAATACGTCGCGGCCGGGGGATAATGAGCCGCTGCACCCCGCGCGCGCGGGTGGTCAGCCTGTTTCCGGCGGCGGTTCGACCCTAGGGTCAGCTAATCGCCGCCGCTTCACAGCGCCCCGCGTCCGAGACGCGGGGCCTTCACTGATGGTGGTGGCGGCGGAGGTGGAGGGTTCACTGACCCCACCACTCCCGCGAACCACTCCAACGTCCTCCTCTTCCGTCCTCTCCGCAATGGGGGAAGGAGGTCGCCGCCGTTCTCGCCCCGTGGGGCGGTCCCGGCGGCGGGTACGTGCGAGCGGTGACCCGGGGCGTGAGCGGCCCGGCTGGAGCCGGCGCCCACGTCGTCCCCCAACGCCACCATCCCTCGCATCTCCTCCCCCCTCGCCACCTCCGCCGCCCGGCGGCGGCGGCGGGAGAGGGCCACGGCCTCCCGGTGCCCTCTCCCTTTGCCTCTCAGCCTCCTCCTGCTGCGACATCACCCGATCGCAGAAGGAGGAGAAGGCCCTCCAAGCGCTCTCCCTGCCGACCATCTCCTTGACGACAGCCGGCAGGGAGAGATCCTCCCCAATCTCCTGGACCAGAACACCGGGCAGGCCTCCAACGTATGCTGCGCGGTGTCCCGGTCCCCGTCGCAGTGGTGACAACTCGCAGTCAGCTCCTTACCTATGCGACACAGGTACTCCCCGAAACATCCGTGTCCGGTGAGCACCTGCGTCGCATGGAACGACAGTCCGCCCCATCCCCTGCCTATCCATTGTTCGAGGCAGGGGAGGATGGCCTCCACGGTCCGTGCGCCCGTTGTCGGCGGGTCGTTTTCGAGAGTGGCGCGCCACTCTTCGAAGACCCGCCGACGGGCGTTCCCCCTTAGTCGGTCTACGGTCATCGGGGTTACGACCCCCCCCCGAAGCCGAATAGCCTTCATCCTGGCGAAGGTCTCCGCCAGGGGCGTCAGCCACATCTCGGCAGGGGGGATCCCCGCGAGGACCATGGCAGCCGCATATGACACCGTCCTGTAGGCTCTACATATCCGAAGGGCCAGCCGCCGTTGCACGCTGTGCAACCTTTCTTTGATGCGGCGGCTGGCCAGAGCCTTCCCACTCCATACCGGGGCTCCGTAAAGGGCCCCGGACAGGACGGCGTGCATATACGCCCGCCTGACCGACTCATATTCTTGACAGCCTTATTTTCGGCTGTTCATCTTACTAACTTTACTTATCATTTTGCCTTTTAACCTTTTTTTTTATCTACCCTTAAGTGCTCTTTTAAAATTCAGTCTTACAAATATTTTATGACCCATGTCTGGATTTTTGAGTCATCGACACATTCCTTAGTTTCCTTTATTCCTTTCATGTATATTCTTCTTATTTCGAAAAATCCCACGTTATTGGTTAAGGTTGGTAGAGAACTCTACCTCTTTAGTCGAACTCAAGATCCTTCTAGCTCCGTTCGAGTCAGTCTAATGTCGTAAGCTGTACTTATAACACTTAAAACACCGTCTTTGCTCGCTAGTCTGTAAGCTTGTATCGTTGAATAAAGTTGGTCAGAAGACAATTGTAGAGCCTTTTATTTTATATTGCGACGTCTCTTGTTCGTAACAGAACGTGCTCGATTATCAACGTGTTTTTCAGGAAACATGGGATAAATTCTCTATTGTACACGAAGCTATTATTTTAGCAATGACAAAAATTACTTAAGAAGACAAGATACAATTACAATCGCACTTATATTTCTTATAAAATGTATATTCAACCACATACGAATTTTACCTTGAAGCAGTGGAGAAGATGACTTCGTTTCGAGCAGGAAAACTTGAAGATGACTTCGTTTCGAGCATGATTCAAGCATCAATGAAATATCTTTTTTCAGTCTTTAAAATTCTCAAAATTCTAATACTCCTGTCTTCTTTCATCATGCAAGACTTCCTCAAATTGATATTCCTAAATTCAATCGGTCTCCCTCTGAAAGGCTATCCTTTAAAGATTTATTTAACTCTTTCATTTTAGCCAACCCAACGTTAACCTCAGTAGAAAAGCTACAGTATCTCAAAACAAGTTTAATTAGATCTGCTTCTCATTTATTAAAAAACACCGCTCTTGCGGCTGATAATTTTTAGAAAGCTTGGACGCATTGATTTCTTTTTATAAAAACAAATGATTTTTAATTCATTCTGCTCTCCATTCTCTGATGAACCTTAAATGTATGACCAAAGAATCAGCTGCTGAAATGGAACAACTTTATACCAACATAACGCAAATTTATCACACGCTCGAAACTCTAAAGAGGCCTGTTCATACATGGGACGATATTTTTGTTTTCATCGCAGATCAACGGATTGATTCTAAATCTATCAAGGCAATGCAAGGCAAGCATTCGAAAAATCTCGAACAGGAAAACTTTCGACTTCATCAAATTCAACTTCAGCTAAATCTCATTTTCAAGGACAAGTTAAAAAGAGTCATTCTACTAAGCCAAGCTCATGCATTTTGTGTTTCGCAAATCATTATATTACGAATTGTTCACAATACTATATAGTATAACTCAAAATTAGTACCACAACTTGCTGTTATTAAAAAGAATAAGCTTTGTTACAATTGTCTAGGAACTCATAAAATTGCAGCCTGCCAGATAACAAAGTGTAGATAACTATCTAAAATGTGGAAATAAATATCATACGACTATTCATCAGAATACTCACTCTAAAATTAAAACTTCCAATCCGGCATCATCGAAAATCTTTCTTCTATTGAATCAGAATCAACGGAGGCTAATACTCTTCATTCATCCATTGAACAACAACCCAACAACGCATGTGTTTTATTAACTATCGCTAGTAGTTATTGCCAGAATGGAGAAACCGTAAAAGCTAGAGCATTAATTGACCAGGGTTCTGAAATCTTACTAGTCTCAGAACATCTAGTACAGCTACTTCATCTTCCTAGAAGTTATTCTTCTATCTCTTTAATCGGAGTCGGTGATACAAAGGCAAATAATACTAAAGGCTCAACTCACTTTAAAATAAGATCTCATTTTGATTCTAAC
>JAANIC010000285.1:18758-31454 GCA_017607545.1 Acromyrmex charruanus
CTTTCTTAAATTATAATATATATTTTTATAATATTTTATTTATTATTTTATTTATTTATTCATTAATTTTAAATATAATTTTAAATAAATTTAACTTTTTTTTAATGTTAGAAATTTTAAAAGTAATTTCTTAAATAAATTTACAATTTATTACCTAAATTAGACATAACATTTTTATTTATTTTATATTTTTATATCAACATTTATTCTGATTCTTTGGCCATCCTAAAGTTTATATTTTAATCCTCCCAGGATTTGGATTAATTTTTAATATTATTATAAATGAAAGAGGTAAAAAAGAAACTTTCATTAGGTATAATTTGCGCTATAATTACTATTGGATTCCTAGGATTCATTATTTGAGCTCACCACATATTTACTATTGGTCTTGATGTAGATACACGAGATCATTTCACTTCCGCTACCATAATTATTGCAATTCCCACAGGCATTAAAATTTTTTAATGAATCTCCACCCTCCATGGCATAAAAATTAACTATAATCCCACTTTATGATAATCTATAGGATTTATCTTCCTATTTTCTATAGGAGCATTTACAGGAATTATACTCTCAAATTTTTCTATTGATATTATTCTCCGATACTTACTACGTAGTAGCTCATTTTTATTATGTTTTATGAATAGGGGCATTCTCTATTATTGCGGAATTCATTCACTGATTCCCTCTAATCTCTGGATTTAGATTAAATAATTTCTATTTAAATATACAATTCATTTCTATATTTATTGGAATTAATTTAACTTTTTTCCTCCAACATTTTCTTGGACTTAGAGGTATACCACGTCGTTATTCAGATTATCCCGACTCATTTTTATCTTGAAATATTATATCATCTATCGGATCTTTAATTTCTATCTTAAGATTATCAATTCTTTTATATATTATTTGAGAAGCCTAATTTAAAAAACGATTTATTATTAATATATTCTTTCTTAATTCTTCATTAGAATGATTAAATAAATTTCCCCCCTTAAACCACCGTTTCTCAAAAATCCCCTCAATTTAAAAAAATTATTTTTCTTATAATTTTATGTTAATTAAATAAAATAACATAACATCTATAAAATTTTTTATTTAATATGGCAGAATGAACTGCATTGGGTTTAAACTCCAACCATAAAGATTTTTAATTGTATCTTTTATTAAAAATTAATACTTGACCTATTTCCCTTCAAAATTCTAATTCTCCTATCTATGATGTAATAATCTTATTTTACGATTTTACAATAATTATCTTAACTTTTATCACAACAATTTTATTCATCATATTTAAATCACTATTCAATAAATGTATTAATCGTTTTTTTCTAGAACATCAAAATTGAAATTATTTAGACTATTACTCCCATATTTATTTTAATTTTTATTGCCATTCCTTCAATTAAAATTCTCTACCTTACTGATGAAAGTTTAATAATAATTTATCTATTAAAGCTATAGGCCACTAATGATACTGAAAATATGAATATTCAGATTTCTTAAATATTGACTTTGACTCATTTATATCCCATCATAATTCCCATTACTCAATTTATAATAAGTGAATTTTGCCTTCTTGATGTTGACAACAGATGTATCTTACCATTCAACTACCCAATTCGAATTTTAACCACTTCCATAGACGTAATTCATGCCTGAACAGTCCCATCATTAGGAATTAAAATAGATTCAACTCCTGGTCGTTTAAATCAAATTTTATTATTAATTAGATGACCCGGAATATTTTTTGGTCAATGTTCAGAAATTTCTGGTATTAATCATAGCTTTATACCTATTGTTATTGAAGCCATAAATTTAATTAATTTTAAAATTTGACTTTCTCAATCCTCTAATAAACCTCTCTTATTTTTATATATAAATAACTTTTCTTATTTATCTTCCCAATGAAATCAAATTAATATAAAACAAAATAATCCTTATTTCTTANCATAACCTAAAATATTTCACTAATTCATAGACAACACTTTCCCCCAATATTTCTTTATAAAAATTAATTTCTTTATAATAATCTAAATACACATTCCTGTACATCTACTTTGTTACGACTTCTTTCAATTATTTTATTTCATGAAAATGACGGGCAATTTGTACATATTTTATTTAAATTTCAACTTATTTAATTTAATAAATTTACTATTAAATCCTCCCTCTTTTAAATATTAAAATTTAAAATCCTTATAATAATTAAATTAACTGTAATTCATTATTCCCTATTAACTCTACATTTTGATTTGAATTAAAATTAAATTTAATTTATTAATTATTAAAATTCTAATAAAATAATTTTTAAACAACAATACATAAAATTTTATATAATAATAGGTTCCTCCTATCGTGGATTATCATTTATAAAACAAATTCCTCTAACTATTTAAAATACCGCCAAATTATTTAAATTTAATGTTTCCAACATTTAATTTTTAATCACTCTAATTTTCTTTAAGAAATTAGGATTAGTAGACCAGTGCAGATAGCATAATGTAGGTGAAAAATTAAGAACAGGTCGCCACTAGGTGTAATCGGTAAAAAATAATGAGACGAATGATATATCCAAAATTCAAGCATTTTGTAGTGGGGAAGGGGGTTGTGGAGGGGTTTTTAGGGGGTAAGAGTGGTTTTTCGCTATTTCCGGCGAAACTATGCCTCCGATCGGAAAATGTTGTGTGGCAATGTTGTAGATATTGAAAAGATCTGCAACTTTTGTATATATAATTTTTGCACATAACCTCAAAATTTTCGAGATAAATTGAAAAAACCGGTTTTTTCGTTTTTATTTTTTTCTTGTACAAAAAACATTTTTTTCACCATATTTGATGGAAACGTACCTTTTTATGGTCCAAACAAGCTGTAATTTTTCGGAATAAAAATATTCATTTTTTCGATTAAAAAGAGATGCTATTAAATTGTTTAGGAAAAAAATTTTTATTGTTTATAAGTCAAATTATATATATTATATTTGTCCTATCATTTTATTTATAATAATAATCATAAATTGATTAATACATATTACTAATATTTATTATTTAAATTATTCATTATTAATTTTGATCATTATTTTAACTATTATAGGTTATATATTTATATTTATAGGGTGATTTTTTAATTCTTTATATTCATTAATGGTGACAGTTCGGAGGATTTCTCAAACTTTATCTTATGAGATTAGTTTAATTATAATTTTTTTTAGTATTAATAATTTTGAGAGAGAGATATTCTTTTATAGATTTTTTTAAAGTGACAGATATATGTGTGGTACAGAAATATGATTATGCACTTATTTTTAATATTTTTATTGAGAATAATAGCTGAGTTAAATCGTAGGCCAATAGATTTTGTAGAGGGTGAGTCAGAGTTAGATTCAGGATTTAATATAGAGTATTTTAGAAGTGGGTTTGCATTAATTTTTATGGCGAAATATGGTATAATTATTTTTTTAGATATTTAGTGGTAGCTATGTTTACTAATTTAATTATTTCATTATGAATATGATTGTATATTAATTTGGTAAGATTGTATATTACTGGTAGTATTTTTAATTATTTTAATATGTGGGATTTTACCGCGAATACCGTATGATGAATTAATGTATTTACGTTGAAAAATTATTTTATTTTAAATTATATAATTTTTATTTTGATATTTAAATTTATGTTTGTGTTTATTTATTGTAGGTAGGATAAAGTTTAGTTAGTAGTGGAGGTATTTTAATAAATTAAAATTAGATTTACTTAGAATGTTTAGGAAGATAAGATAATAATAAATGGGGTGGTGTATGGTTTATTAAATATTTGTTTGAATTTAGTTATTAGGGGAGGTATAGGGTATGTTGGTGGAAATGGAATGAGAGGTTAAAAAAAATTAAGTAAAAATTGTGAAAAAATTATGATAAAAATTAATAGAAAATTTATATTTCTTTAATATGTTTTCAAAACATAGATTTATTTCAAGATCATTAATTAATTATTTATAAAATTATTTATTGATAATTAGAAGGAATGTAAATAAAAAATAATATTGGGAGTACAAAATAAGTTTCCGCTGTTTTTTATCAAAAATTAAGCATTTATTGTGAAAGAACGGTACATAATGTTTTATTGAAAGTATTGTCCATCGCTGGCCACTACTTTCTCCATCTTTCGAGCAGCGTACGAATCCCGCATCGAAAAAACTGGTCATCTTTTGAGGCGAATCGATCTAATTTTTTNTAAGAGTAAAAATAAAAAATATATAATTTATTTATAAATTTATATATCAATTATAAATAATAATTTTTCATAGTTTATGATTTAGAGATGGGATAATAAAAAATGAAAAATAATTTAAAGTAAGAATTAGGCTAAGATTTATGGTATTTCAATTAGTTGGGCTCCGGCTCATGCTAACAGAATAAAAGTATTAATGAATATTCAGTAGATTAGTTGATTAGAAATAATAGTTGAGGATGAAGTAAACTATTTAGATTTAATAAGAGGGAGGGTGTAAAGAATTAAAATTGATATAGTAAGGACAATAACTTTTCCTAATTTGTTGGGGATAGATCGAAGAATAGCATAAGCAAATAAAAAAATATCATTCTGGTTAATGTGGGTGGGAGTAACTATGGGATTTGCAGGGGTAAAGTTATCCTGGTCACTTAGAGTTTATGGATATTGAAAAATGATAATAAGGGAAATGAAGAGAATGAAAATAAATCCTAGGAGGTCCTTAAAGGTAAAATATGGACGAAAGGGGATTTTATAAAGATCACTTTTTATTTCTGTGGGATTTGAGGATCCGAATGAGTGTAAAAAAAATAGGTGAAAAAAATAAATAGAATGATAATAAATGGAAGGATAAAGTGGAAAGAGAAGAAACGATTTAAAGTTGAATTATCAATGGAGACACCTCCTCAGATTCATATAACTAATATATCTCCAATATATGGGATAGTTGATATAAGATTAGTAATTACTGTTTCTCCTCAGAAAGATGTTTGTCTTCAAGGAAGAACGTATCCGAGAAAGGCTGTAGTTATTAATAATAAAAGGAATTGAAACACGTGAAATTCAAGTCTGAGTTAAATTAAAAGAATTGTAGTAATATTACGTCTAATATGTAAATATATACAAATAAAAAAAAGTGAGGTTCCGTTCATATGAATATTATGTATAATTCATCCGAGACATTTAGAATAATATGAATAATTTTATCAAAAGCAATAGAAATATTAAGACAATAATGAATAAATAGAAGTAATCCTCTGATAATTTGAATTAATAAGAAAATACCGAATAAAGAACCGATGTTTCATCAATAACAGATGTTAATAGGGATATTTAAGGAATGTTTGATTATTTTATTAATTTCTTTCATATACACATATTATTAATTAATAATTTTAGGAAATTTAAGGAGAGGTTTATTTTTTTAAATTAATTTCTCTAAGGAAGAAGATTTAATTGAACATATTTTAATAATTATAAATATAGATATAAGTAGGAAAAATATACAAATTAAAATAATGTTATTGTAAGAGGAAAAGTAAACATAGAAAATATTTTCAAATATTCTTTTATTGATATTAATTTTTTTTTTTTAAACCCCAGTTTTATTTACAATCTGTCTACCTTGACAATAAGTAAATTTCCTACAGTTAATAAAGAGCATGTAAGTATTCACCCAGTGGTTAATACTTTTACAGATTTTTTCATAACGAAAGTATTACAATAATTTTTTACAATAAAAACCATGTTAGATAATTTTACTTCTATTTCTTTTGAGTCTTGAATTCGTAGGAGTTGCTTCGTTAATCCTAGCTGCTAACCGATTCGGATGATNAATTATTTTTTATGTTAGAAATTAATATTGTAAAATATAAAAAAATAATAAGTAGTCCTATAATTAAAATAAGGCATATTATAATTGAATATAAATAATTTTTTGATCAGAATGTGATTATAAAAAAGATTAATAAACAGTAAAAAATTAGAAGAATAAATATAGATTTAATATTAAAAGAGCTGAATAAGATGATAAATATAATAAAAAATATTAGTGAAAAAAAATAAGGAAGGTTATATTATGGAATTTAGTCATAAATTAAATTTGATTGGTAAATATATATAATTGCGGGAGGAGGGAGTAGAAATTGTAAATAAAATTTATAATAATACTAAAATTAATGAAATGGATTGGATGAAAAGAATAAGGGAGATAACCAAAAATTAGTTTATGAAATATGATATTAATTTTGTTTGAGATATATTGAAAAATATTTTTTTGATTTTTTTTTCACCGCATTAAAATAGTACGAAAATTGCATCACAGCAAATGTTCTTAAATGCATCTCAACAAAAGCATAAATTGAATCGCTTCAAAAATGCATGAAATTTGAATGATCTTAAATTGCATTAAAATGCAAAAAAATAGCATAATTTTGAAATCAATCATATGTAAAATTACAGACACATTCGTAAAAATTCATTAGCAAAGCAGCATAAGAATTGTATATCAGTGTAGCGTAAAATTGCTTTAATCCGTAAAAGTAAATTTAAAGTGCACCGCATTAAAATTGCATTTAAAAAATCACTCCAAAAATGCATTTTAGTGAAACTCATCCAAATTGTGTAAAGCAGCGATAGTGTAAAATTGCATAGATCCAAAAATGCATTTAAAGTGCATCGCACTAAAATTGCATAAAAGTAACGTCATTCGAAAATTAAATTAAATCTTTCCAAAATTGTATAAAAATAACTTCGTAGCGAAAAAGCATTGTTTTAAAAATGCATTCGTAATACATCGTACTAAAATTTCAAAACGTTGAACATCTCCAAAAACACATTTTAAGTAAAATTCACAAAAATTTTGAAAAAATTGAATAGAAGCGATAGCATAATACAGCATCAAGTCAAGATTGCATTTAAAACAAACTTGACAAAAATTACATAAAAATTATATATCTCTAAAAATGCATATAAATTAAATATTTCCAAAATTAAATAAAAATTTCATTGTAACGAACAAGAATATGATTACGGTAACGGTAACGATAATGGCAACATTAACGGCAAAAGTAACGGCAACGTTAACGGCACGTTGACAGCAATGTTAACCTAACGTTAACGGCAACCGAAACGAGAACGTTAACGGCAACAGCAATGGCAACGTTAACGAAGAGTTAACTGAAACAACAACGGCATAGTTAACGGAAAAATAACATCAACGTTAACGGCAACGTTAACGGCAACATTGTTGACAATGATAACGTTAACGGAGAATTAATACGCTAACGGCGAGTTAATGGAAACGTTAACGGCAAGTTAACGGTAACGTTAACGGAAACGGAAATGGCAAAAGCAACGGCAAATGTTAACGGCACGTTGACAGCAACATTAAAGATAATGTTAACCTAACGTTAACGGCAACAGCAACGGCAACATTAACGGCAACGGCAACGGTAACGGCAATAGCAGAGGCAATGGTAAAGACAATATTAACGGCAGCAGCAATGGCAACGACAATAGCAACGTTAATGGCAACAGCAATAACGGATAGTTAACGGCAACATTAACGGCACTTTAACGGCAACGTTAACGGCATGTTAACGGAAGCGCTAACGGCACTTTAATGGCAGCATTAACGGCATGTTAACGGCACTGTTAACTGCAGTGTAAACGGCACTTTAACGGCAATTCAACGGCAGCGTTAATGACAGTGCTACCGGCACTTTAACAGCATGTTAACGGCACTTTAACATCAGCTCTAAAGATAGCGTTAACGGCACATTAACGGCATCGTTAACGGCACTTTAACGGCAGCGTTAGCGGCATGTTAATGTCAACGTTAACTGCAGTATTAACGGCACTGTAACGGCAGCGTTAACGGCAGTGTTAAAGGGTCTTTAACGGCACGTTAACGGCACGTTGACTGCAGTGTTAACAGCATTTTAACTACACGTTAACGGTAGCGTTAACGGAACTTTAACGGCAGCGTTAATGGCACTTTAACGGCACGTTAACGGAAGCGTTAATGGCATGTCAACCGTACCGTAAAATGCAGTGTTAACGGAACTTTAACGGCACGTTAACGACACGTTAACAGCACTTTAAAGGCATCGTTAACGTCATGTTGACGTCACCGTTCACTACAGTGTTAACGACACTTTAACGGTTTTTAACGTACCTTTAACGGCAGTTTTAAAGATACCGTTAACGGCATGTTAACGTCAGCGTTAACGGCACTTCAATGCCAGTATTAACGTCAGTGCTAACGTCACTTTAACAGCAGCTTTAAAAATAACGTTACCGTTACAATTTGATGGCACTCTAACTGCAGCGTTAACGAAACTTTAATGGCAACGTGAACGGCATGTTAAGGGAACGTTTACTGCAGTGTTAACGGCAATTTAACGGCTTTTTAACGGAACTTTAACGGCAGCTCTAAAGATACTGTTAACGGCACGTTAACGGCAGCGTTAACTGAAGTGTTAACGGCACTCTAACGGCACGTTAACGGCAGCGTTAACTGAAGTGTTAACGGCACTCTAACGGCACGTTAACGGCAGCGTTAACTGAAGTGTTAACGGCACTCTAACGGTACGTTAACGGCATCGTTAACAGCACTTCAACGGCAACGTTAACTGCAGAGTTAACAGCAATTTAACGGCACGTTAACGGCATCGTTAATAGCACTTTAACGGCAGTGTTAATTGTTCATTAATGGTATCGTTTACGGCATGTTAATGTCACCTTTAACTGCAGTGTTAATGGCACTTTAGCGGCACGTTAACGGCAGCGTTAACGGCTGTGTTTTTACTCTTTAACGTCATGTTAACTGCAGCGTTAACAGCACTTTAACGGCAGCGTTAACGGCATGTTAACGTCACCGTTAACTGCAGTATTAACGGCACTTTAACGGCAGTGTTAACGACTGTGTTAAAGGCACTTTATCGGAATGTTAACGGCACTTTAACGGCAGCTTTAAAGATAACGTTAACGACAATTTGACGGCACTCTAACGGCAGCGTTAACGGCATGTTAACTGCACGTGAACTGCAGTGTTAACATCACTTTAACGGCACGTTAACGGCTTCGCTAACGATGGTGTTAACGGCACATTATCGTCATTTTAACGGCACTTTAATGGCAGCTTTAAATGTAACATTAACGGCAATTTATCGGCACGTTAACGGCAGCGTTAACAGCACTTTAATTGCAGTGTTAACGGCAATTTAACGGTACGTTAACAGGAGCGTTAACGGCACTTTAACGGCAGCATTAACGGCATGTTAAGGGCACCATTAGCTGTAGTTTTAACGGCAGTTTAACGGCACATTAACGGAATCGGTAACGGCACTTTAACGGCACGTTAACGGCAGCGTTAACAGCATTTTCAAAGCAGCGTTAGTGGCAGTTTGAAAGGCACTTTAACGGCATGTTAAAAGTAAGTTAACTGCAGTGCTAACGGCACTTTAACGGCACGTTAACGGCTTCGCTAACGATGGTGTTAACGGCACATTATCGTCATTTTAACGGCACTTTAATGGCAGCTTTAAATGTAACATTAACGGCAATTTATCGGCACGTTAACGTCAGCGTTCACGGCATTTTAACTGTAGCGTTAACGACACTGTTAACGGCAGTGTTAACAGCAATTTAACGGCATGTTAACGGGAGCGTTATCGGCAATTTATCAGCAGCGTTAACCGCATGTTAACGGCACCGTTAAATGAAATGTTAACTGCACTTTAACGGCATGTTAACGGCAGCGTTAAACATATCGCTAACGGCACGTTAACAGCAGCATTAACGGCACATTAACGGAGACGTTAACATCAGCGTAAGCGTCACTTTAACAGCATGTTAACGGCCTCGTTAACGGCATTTTAACGGCAGCGTTACGGGCAGTGTTAACGGCAATTTAACGGCATGTTAACGGGAACGTTAACGGCACTCTATAACGGCAGCGTTAACTGCATTTTAATGGCACCGTTAACTGTGATTACGACAGTTTATCGGCACATTAGCGGCATCGGTAACGGCTCTTTAACGTCATCTTTAATTGCCGTCACCTTTAATTTAAGTGTTAACGGCATTTTAAGGGCATGTTAACGGCAGCGTTAACGGCACTTTATCGGCAGCGTTAAAGGCACGTTAACGGCAGCGTTAACAGCACTTTAATTGCAGTGTTAACGGCAATTTAACGCTAGCGTCAACGGCACGTTAAAGGCAGCGTTAACGGCACATTAAAGGCAGCGATAACGACACATTAATGACATCGTCAACAACCATTTAATATCAACGTTACTGTTATGTTTAGGGCAGCGATAATACTTTAACATCAATGACAGATTAATTAACAGATTAATAACGACAGAGATAAAGGCACATTAACGGCAGCGATAACTGCATTTTAACATCAGTTATAAAGATAGTGTTAACGACATTTTAAAGACAGTGTTAACGGCAAATAAACAATATATTAGAATAACTTTAATTTAACTGCGTTAATATTTATAATGTATTGATAAATTCATCGTTAACTGAAATTTTACTGGAGCGTTAATGGCATTTTAATGGAATTTTAAAGAATAGGAAATTTTTTTAAAATTCCAAAAAATCAATAAATACCATAATGAGTACTCTGCAATATAAAAAAATGCACTTGGATTGAGTCCCAAGAAAATTTCATTAAAATTATATTTTTCAGAAAAAGATATTTTTTCAACATTCAAAAAAATACATCAATACCATAATGAATGCACTGCAATCCTCATTTGCAATCACAATGCAATCGGAGTGAATCCCAAGACAATTGAATTAAATTTGTATTTTTTAGAAAATGATATATTTTCATAATACAAAAAAGTCCATCAGTACCATAATGAGTACACAGCATTATTTATTTAATGCAATCGGAGTGATTCACAAGATATTTACATTAAAATGGCATTTCTCAAAAAGTTAAATAATTTCAATTTTCAAAAATATCCATCAATACCATGATGAATACACTGCATTACTCAATTAGAGCCCTTGGGAATGAATCCCAAGAAAATTGCATTAAAATGAATTTTACAAAAAATTAAATTTTTTCAAATTTCAGAAATATCCATCAACACCATGATGAGTACACTGCAATATTCAATTAAATCCCTCGGAATGAATCCCAAGAAAATTGCATTAAAAAGGCATTTTTCAGAAAATGGTATTTTTCCATAATTCAAAAAATCCATCAATACCATAAAAGGTACACTGCATTAATCAATTAATAAACTTGGATTGAGTCTCAAGAAAATTTCATTAAAATTATATTTTTGAGGAAACCATATTTTTTCAAAATTCAAAAAAATCCATCAATACCATAAGGAGTATACTGAGTTACTCAATTAAAGCCCTCGGAGTGAATACCAAGATATTTGCATTGAAATGGTATTTTTCAAAAAATTAAATTATTTTAATTTTCAAAAATATCCATCAATACCATGATGAGTACACTGCATTACTCAACTAAAGCCTTCGGAATGAATCCCAAAAAATTGCATTAAAAATGCATTTTTCAGAAAATGGTATTTTTTCAAAATTCAAAAAATTCATCAATACCATAAAGAGTACACTGCATTACTCAATTAATACACTTGGATTGAGTACCAAGAAAATTTCTTTAAAATTATATTTTTCAGGAAATATTTTGTCAAAATTCAAAAAAATCCTTCAATACCATAATGAACATACTGAATTACTCAATTAAAGCCCTCGGAGTTAATATCAAGATATTTGCATTGAAATGGCATTTTTCAAAAAATTAAATTTTTTCAAATTTCAAAAATATCCATCAACACCATAATGAGTAGACTGCATTACTCAATTAAAGCCCTCGGAATGAATCCCAAGAAAATTTCATTAAAATGGGATTTTACAAAAAATTAAATTTTTTCAAATTTCAGAAATATCCATCAACACCATGATGAGTACACTGCATTACTCAATTAAAGCTATCGGAATAAATCCCAAGAAAATTAAATTAAATTTGTATTTTTTAGAAAATGATATTTTTTCAAAATACAAAAAAATCCATCAGTACCATAGTGACTATACTGCATTACTCATTTAATGCAATCGGAGTGATTACCAAGATATTTGCATTAAAATGGCATTTTTAAAAAATTAAATTATTTCAAAAATATCCATCAATTTTCAAAAATATCCATCAATACCATGATGAGTATACTGCATTAATTAATTAATGCACTTGGATTGAGTCCCAAGAAAATTTCATTAAAATGGGATTTTACAAAAAATTAAATTTTTTCAAATTTCAGAAATATCCATCAACACCATGATGAGTACACTGCATTAATCAATTAAAGCCCTCGGAATGAATGCCAAGAAAATAGCATTAAAAATGCATTTTTCAGAAAATGGTATTTTTTCATAATTCAAAAAATTCATCAATACCATAAAGAGTACACTGCATTACTTAATTAATACACTTGGATTGAGTCCCAAGAAAATTTCTTTAAAATTATATTTTTCAGGAAATATTTTTTCAAAATTCAAAAGAAAAAATTAAATTTTTTAAAATTTCAAAAATATCCATCAACACCATGCTGAATACACTGCATTACTCAATTAAAGCCCTTGGAAGAATCCCAAGAAAATTGCATTAAAAATGAATTTTTCAGAAAATAGTGTT
>JAANIC010000293.1:57109-68669 GCA_017607545.1 Acromyrmex charruanus
TTTATCAATGACATTATAAATAAATACTACAAATTTTCCACCTCACTTTACTTACACTTTCTAAAATAAGTCAATTACTAATTAAATCTTAATTCTTAAAGTAATATTTATACTTTAACTTCGAATTAAATTATTGATTTTATCCATAAAATCTAAAAATTAATTCTACCATATGTACATAACAATAACAATAAAAACTTAAGATCTCACTTACCTCTACCCGCCCTCTTTCTTTATTTATCTATTTATGTCGTAATTATTTCTAATTATATAAATATTATATTTTTACACACATTTTAGATATAGATACATAAAATTTTAATTTTTCTCCATTCCCCACTTAAACTATAAACTAATCATTACTTAATCATCATTTATATAATCTATAATTAATATTATAAATTTTCAATTCATAATCTAATTATTATATTTATTAACTAAAACCAAACAANGAATTCAACCGATATTCATGTAATTTTTTTATATGATAAACTTGGTAATAATGCTGCAAAAGCTGCACGCAATATAAACCAGGCATTTGGGGAGAATACTGTTAACGATCGAAAAGTGCAGCGTTGGTTTGAAAAATTTCGGTCTGGTGATTTTTCCCTACAAAATGAATCGCGTGGAAGACCCAAAACGTCTATGAAAAATGATGCTCTGAAAGCATTGATAGAAACGAATCCAACTGTATCTACAAGGGAACTTGCTACCAGAATGAAAGTTGACCATACAACGATATTGCGACACCTTTCTGAAATTGGCAAGGTGAAAAAAATGGATAAATGGGTACCGCACGAACTAATCGAGCGAAATAAGCTGGATCGATTGAACGTATGCTCATCATTACTAACCCGATTTCATCGAGAGCCATTTTTCGATCGGATTATTACTTGTGATGAAAAATGGGTTCTTTACGACAATAGGAAAAGGTGTGCTCGGTGGCTTGATAGGAATGAGGCTTGTGCTCATACTCCAAGGCCATCATCCACGGAAAATTTTAATAACAGTTTGGTGGAATGTGACTGGAGTAATTCATTGCTCATTCCTTCGAACTGGGGAGACAATTACAGTCGAAAAGTACTGCCAGTACATTGATGAAAAATTGAAAATAATACGCCCATCACTTGTTAATCAGCATGGCCCAATATTTCTCCATGACAACGCTCGGCCGCATACGTCGTACAAAACAATTGCGAAATTAAATGAATTAAAATATGAAATTTTGCAGCACCCAGCTTATTCACCGGATTTTTCGCCAACCGACTTTCATTTTTTTAGAACAGTTTTTACGGGCTAAACAGTATGAAAATGAAGACAGAAAATGAAGACTGAAAAATTCTATATCAGAGTTTATTGATTCTAAAGATCAGAATTTCTTTAAGACAGGCATCTATGCATTAAAATCTCGTTGGGAAAAGTGTATTGAAACAAATGGAGCATATTTTGATTAAATAAATAGCTTTTGAAAAAAGATATGCAGTTTTATATATTCACTTAAAAATCCGACATTTCATATGCACCAACCTAATAATATACAATATTATATAAACACTAATAACAATATAATAATAATAATAATAATAATAATATAGAAATCCATTTTTTATTTATAATCTATATCTTACTTAAGTTAATTCACCCTTAATTAATAATTCACTTTCACTTTCCTCCCACACTTCTTTCATCCCACTCTATTAAAATTTTCTAAAATTAAATGTATAATATAAATCATTTCCCCTAAATCGAACAATCATTATTAACAAACCCAATCCTAATATTCTTTTNCCCAATCCCTCTCACAAACCATAAAAATCAAATAATAAATTAAATAAAATTCTATCCCTACTTGTACTATAACAATATATATAATTATTGACATATTCACTATCAATAACTCAATTATTATTAATATAATTATTATATGTTTATATATTAATACTAAAAATAATAAAGAAATTAAAAAAACTTGTATATAAGCTATAATATCTAAAAAAATATTAATATAACTAATGTTTTATAGTTTATCCTAAAATATTAATTTTGTAAATTAAAGATATAAATATAAACTAATTTATTAAAACAAAAAAAATCAAAAAAATATTTTTCAATATATCTCTAATCTCCAAAATTAATATTCTATTCTATAAACTATTTTTTGATTTTATCTTATTATCGCCTTATTTTCTTCATTCATTTCATCCCACTAATTTTAATATTACTAATTTAACTTACAATTACCTACTCTTCCCAAAAAAACTTATTCATCATCTTACTCAATTCTTATAATATTAGCTCTACAATCATTCTTCTAATTTTTTAATTTTTTTATTAATCTTTTTATAATTTCATTCTGATCAAAAAATTATTTATATTCAATTATAATTAAAAGTAATAAAAAGGCTCTGTACTAATAAACAAAGGTAGTATAAAAGCAGGGCAACGAGCCAATAACGTATAAAAGAATTTAATTTACATAAGCAAAATTAATACAAAACANCAAATTATTTCATCAAAATTACCCTAATATTAACTTTCTTAATAAATATACTTATACTTACAATAATAAAAATCCTCGTAAAATCTAAATCTTTTTATTTTTTTTTACTCCCAATTTTCATTTAACTTTTATAAACTAATATTTTTAAGATANCGTAAAATCTAAATTTTTTAATTTTTTTTTGCTCCCAATTTTCATTTAACTTTCATAAACTAATATTTTTAATATAAATTTTTCTATTAATATCAATAAAAGAATATTTGAAAATATTTTCTATGTTTACTTTTATCCTTACAATAACATTACTTTGCATACTTTTCCTACCCATATCTATATTTATAATTATTAAAATGTATTCAATTAAATTTTCTTCTTTACAAAAAATTAATTTAACAAAATACTTTATTAAATTATTAAAATCTATCCCCAATTAATAACTAATAATATATGAAAAGAATTAATAAAATAATTAAACATTCTTTAAATCTCCTCTCCCCTATCAACATCTCTTACTGATGAAACTTTGGTTCTTTACTCGGTATTTTCTTACTAATTCAAATTATTAGAAGATTATTTCTATCTATTTATTATTATCCTAATATTTCTATTGCTTTTAATAGAATTATTCATATTATTCAAAATGTTCCAAACGGATGAATTATACATAATATTCATATGAACGGAGTCTCACTTTTTTTTATTTGTATATATTTACATATTAGACACGTAATATTTACTACAATTCTTTTAATTTAACCCATACTTAAATATCAACTGGCTCAATTCTTTTATTATCAGTAATTACAGCCTTTCGGATATGTTCTTCCTTGAGGACAAATATCTTTCTGAGGACCAACAATAATTACCTTATAACAACTATCCCATACATTGGAAATATATATTAGTTATATGAACCTGAGGGGGATTAATAATTCAACTGTAAATCGTTTCTTCTCTTTCCACTTTATCCTTCCATTTATCATCATTTATTTATTTTTATTCACCTATTTTTTTACACTCAATCGGATCCTCATACCCCATAGGAATAAACAGAGATCTTTACAAAATTCATCTATATTTTATCTTTAAAGATCTCCTAGGATTCGTCTTCATTTTTTCCATTTTCCTTATTATCATTCTCCAATATCCATATATTATAAGTGACCCAGATAACTTTACCCCCGAAAATCTCATAGTTACTCCCACCCACATCCAACCAGAATGATATTTTTTATTTGCTTATGCTATTCTTCGATCTATCCCCAACAAATTAGGAGGAGTTATTGTCCTTACTTATCAATTTTAATTCTTTACACTTTCCCTCTTATTAAATCTAAATACTTTACTTCATCCTCAACTATTATTTCTAATCAACTATTATTTCTAATCTACTGAATATTCATTAATATCTTTATTCTGTTAAGTTTATTCTGAACCAGAGCCTAACTAATTGAAATACCATATATCTTAATTAGCCAAATTCTTACTTTAAATTATTTAATTTTCATTTTTTATTATCCTATCTTTAAGTCATAAAATATGAAAAATTATTATTTATAATTAATATATAAATTTATAAATAAATTCTCTTTTTTTATTTTTATACTTAAATTTATTTTCATATATNAAAATAAAGTTTTTATTTAAATAATTTAATATATAAATAATAAATTAATATATTTATATTTATATATTTATATTATTATTTATTATTTATTAATTTTAATCCTGCCTTGCGGCTTAGGATGGCTTCCAGTATACATTTATTTACATTTGTTCTTAATTTAATAACATTTGACTCTTATCCTCCTTCAGTATCTATTCTTCATATCTTCCTCATACATAACTCTATTCTCGCTCTATACATATATATATACGTATAGACATTTATATACTTATAAACATATATACTTATAAATGTATATACTTATAAACATTTGAAATACTTGAAATACATATAAATGCGAGCCTATTCATTCAAAAACAAAACAGTGAAATACTTGAATACATATAAAAAATACATATAAAAGCTATTTATTCATAAACAAAACAGTGTGTATCGCATATTACACACTTTCTTACCTATAGCGTGCCTACACATAACTACTTTGGTACTTTATGATTGCTTGGAACTGCCCTTAAAATTATACTTATATACAACTTTGCTTTCTAATCTACTTGATGTAGCAATCTGTGATAAGTCCTCACTCTTCTTTCCCTCCCTTCTGCTTCTTTTCTTGCCTTATCTACCCTCTTCATTATTTCTATCCCTTTACCTCTATGAATTCTTCCATCAGCATCTCTTTGTCTCTTTGCACTCCTTGAGTATATGACTCATACTCTTTTCTGCAGCATGGCAGAGTCTACATCTCTTTTCTACTTCCTCTCTTCAGTACTGGCCTCCTTTTGTCTCGTTCCCACATCTGAATCTTGCTATTAAACTTCTATCTTTCATCCTCTTTTTGCCTTCCAAGTATTTTTTTTGATAACTTTTCTGACCGTATATTTTTATAATTGCTATTATACCTTGACTCATTTATCTTTACTTGTCTTTCTTCTTTCCCTCTTCTTTCTAGTCTCTTCATGAGATCTTCTGTTATACCTTGACCTCCTGCCTCTCTTACTCTTCTTATTTATTCCTTACTCATTCCTGTTCTATCCAGTATTTCTCATCTCTTCTTTTCCCAGTCACCTTCTTTTCCTCTACTGTCCTTTTCCAACTCCTTTATACATTCTTTTATTAACTTTTTCCTCGAATTCCCTATTCTTTCCTCGTACTTTACTGCCCTTCTGATTGCTTTAATTTTGATTTCATTTATCTTTGTTTCTTCTACCAGTATATAATTAGGTATTCTTCAGTCCAATTTTAGAATCCATTTCACGTACTTCATTTTTATTCCGTCTAGTCTATTGTCGTCCTGCCAGCCCCACACCTCCGCTCCATATAGGGCTATACTCTCCACCAAAGAGTTGAATATCTTTATTCTCCTTTCGAAGTTGTCTGTTAGCACGTTAACTATCAATTCATCGATCTAAGCGCTCCATGCCCGCGCTCGTTGGGAGATAAGTCATCATGTTAGAGCCGTTGCCTAGCAGAGAGAGGGCGTTGCCTAACGTACGCGGGCGTTGGCGCGACGATAGCGAGACCACGCCGGTCACTTCCACGTGAATCGAGAAAGCGTGCAGAGGTCCGCGATTGCCATTCAGATACAAAGTTAGTTTAGTATCTGAGTCAATTATCCAATCGTATCAGAGTCAATTATCCAATCACAAAACATTGTCTTTGAATATTTTTTCTCCAATGCTCCATGTTCTCTTCATTGCCACTGTTGCTTTCTTTATCCTTTTTTTAATATGTTTTTCAGTCCCTCCGTTTTTCTGTAGCGTGTATCCTAGATACTTGATTTCTTTAACTTCTTCTATTTCCTGTTCTCTCCATTTCCACTCTCTCTTTCTTGTCTTACCTCTTCCTTTCTCAAATACCATTATTTTTTACTTCTCCGGGCTCAGATTCAGACCTTTTTTTTGTATAAACCTCTCAAATCTCTTCAGCATCTTTCTCATATCAGCTTCTCTATCTGCCAGTAGAATCACATCATCCGCATTATTGTCTAGCATTTCTCTTTTCCTATTACTACTCCTCCTCCTGTCTGACCTTTTGCCATCTCTTCCTCCAAGTCTGACATATAGATATATTAAACAATGTCGGGCTTAGCTGACATCCTTGTCTAAGGCCTTTTTTAGTCCAAAGCTCCTCCGACTTCCTATTACCTACTTTCACTATATTCCTTGTTTCTTTATACGTCTCCATAACTCTGAGTCTGAGGTTGTTCTCTATTTGCATCTTTCTCATCATTTCAGCAGCTTCCTTTCCCACATTATCGAATGCAGCTTTCAGATCCGTGAAAAAGGCAAACATCTTTCCTCCTTTTTTGCTCAAATCCCTGTTAATCACGTGATACACTATGTAGATTGCATCCATCGTTCCTCTTCCTTTTCTGAATCCATACTATCTTTCCTTCAGCTTTTCCTTCGCTTCTTTTTCAAGTCTTCTATTTAAGATAGTCGCGTAAATCTTATTGAGATGTGTCCATTAATGTAATTCCTCTATAGTTTTTAATTTCTTCTTTATCTCCTCTTTTATAGATAGGACAGATAAAGCCATTGTTCCAATCTGATGGTATTCCTTCCCCTTTCCATACTCTGTTAATCATTGTTGATTATACTGTTAATCATTTTCCAGAATTCTTCTCTGATTTCTTTGGACATAAACTTCATGCCTCATTCTCGATCTCGTCTTCTCCAGGAGTCTTTGCTTTTTTTAATTTTTTTAACACCTCTATTAACTCTTCTTTTACAATTTCTTCTACTTCTTCTCTTCCTGTCTTTTCCTCTTCGCTTTCCTCACTTTCCATACTCAGAGTCGTTTTCTCCCGCGTGCCCCCTAGCAGCTCCATAAAATGGTCTCTCTTCAGCTGTCCATCTGTATATCCTTCTAATTTCTTCTTCCTGTACTTGTTTATACATTTCCATGCCTCTTTCTCACTTCTTATATTTTTTATCTTTTCTTCTTCTGCTTCCGCATGCTTCTTCTTCTGTGCTTCACACCATTCTTTATAATTCCTCCTTTTTATTACATAATCTTCCCTGCTAATTCTTCCTTTCTTTAGTTCTCTCAGTTCTTTTCTTAACTTTCTTTTCATACTTCTCCATTCTTTATTATATCATTCTTTCTTTCCTAATTTCCATGGGAATATTTTCTTTTTATCTTTCTTGATTGCACTTTTAATCTTTTCTTTTATCTCCATCCAAATGCCCTCCGTATCCTCCCGTGTGCTCTTCCATTCTTTACTCTTCTCTTGATAGCTTTTTATCCCCTCTTCCGTCCAGTCACTTCTCTCTATTTCCACTTCCGTCTCTTTCTTATCTTTTTTTCTCCATTATTTGCGATCCTCGCAGCTCACATGTCCTTCGTACGCGGTAGCAATTTCTTTAATTATAAAGTGCGCGTCGTAGCCCGATAAATTGTGAAAAACGATCGGAATATAAAATTTTTATAATTTTTATAATTAAGATTGCAATTTGCATGTGCTGCACGGAATCTACCGATGAGATGACAATAATCGCGGACCCGCGTATCGTCCGGCGCGAACGGTTTCTCGCAAATATGACAATGCGTCGCGCTACGGTACGCCTCCAATTGTTCTTTCGACAACGTTTCCATGGGTACGTTGGCGGATATGATATTTTTCACTCGATGCGCCAAATCGTTGAGTTGTCGCGCGAACCACGCTATACAGTCTTCATCACGACGGAACCGATATGACAACGATAACGCGCCGTTGTACGAACATCGCACGTAGTATCCTATACTAAATACCTTATGCCGTTGATACGTGTATGACAATGCATTTTCCCTGTCAAGTTCCATCTTCTGTAGAACTCACTCCAAATCAGCGTAGACGATGAATGGGACGCGTTCCTTATTGCAGTAGTTCCCAAATTCGAGCCACTTGTCGTCCACGCTCGGCAGTCGGATAGCGGAGTCGTTGATCTTCTCGCAGTCCATTACGTACGACTGCAATTTTTCGTTCGTACTGAAGTAGTGCAAGCATCTGAAAAAAAACAAAAAATTATAACTATTACCATTATTTTATTAGTAAGACGAAAAATTATATTGTAATAATTTTTCATGTATATTTACCGATCGTAGAAAAATTCTGGTTCTTTTTCTTACTAATCTGCGAGCTCACGAGACGGGATAGATTTTTTTATCCACGCAAAATGTCCAACATCATCGTTGCGTGGATCTTGCACGTACAGCACGTTGACGTGTTTCTCCTTCTTTTCATTAGTGAGTCGCAGAGGAAGGACCTGTTTATTCTCGATGCCGTACACATTGATCGACACCGCGTACAATCGTTCGAATTTAAAAATGTCTTTTAAGAAACTCAATGTTTGCGAGATTCAATACTGTCGTATAATGCGGATACGACGATTCCCGATCGTATATTTTTCAGCCGGGTACAACGCGGCGACTACCGATCACGCGAAGCACGCATTGTCCGTCGTACGCACACTGATCACCGCTCGTTTCATCGCTATTTCGGCACTTTGATATGACATCCCGCGCGCATGGGATTTAATTAATAAGCAGTGTAATCATCCATTACCGCAACCTGCAGCAATGTACTCGTCACGATCTTCGCGTAATAAAGATCCATCGAGTGCTACAATTCGCTCAATCTCCATGGCTCTGCGATTACATTGAACTCAATACACAATTTAGAACGTTCGCGAAAAACGATTTCGAAAAAAATTTGTATAAACTAATGAACGCAGTATTCGGTAAGACCATGGAGAATGTGCGCAACCACGTTGATGTAAAATTAATAACAAAATGGGACGGACGGTACGGCGCGGAGGCAATGATCGCGAAACCGAATTTTCACAGCCGCAGCGTCTTTGCGGAAAATTTGATTGCCGTCGAAATGCGCAAACTCGAGGTGAAATTCAACAAGCCGATTTACGTGGGTATGTGCATACTTGACATATCGAAAGTCTGTTTGTACGAATTTTATCACGAGTACATGTCACCGATGTATCGCGACAAATGCAAGATCATGTACACCGACACGGATAGTCTCATTTACTATATAGAATGCGACAATGTTTACGAGACTATGAAACGTGATATCGCTAGATTCGACACGAGCGATTATCCGGCAGACAACGTGTACGATATGCCTCTCGCGAACAAAAAAGTACTCGGCCTGATGAAGGATGAGAACAACGGTGTATTAATGATCGAATTTGTTGGACTTAGAGCGAAGATGTACGCGGTGAGAGTGGATGGCAAGAAGGACATTAAAAAGGCGAAAGGTATAAAGAATAACGTCGTAGCGCGAACGATAACGTTCGACGATTACACGCGGTGTTTGAACGAAGAGATTGAAATGACTCGCCGTCAATCGTGTATACGATCTAAATTACACGAGGTGTACACGATATCCGAATCGAAAATCGCTCTGAGTCCATACGACGACAAACGATACGTCATACCAGACTCGACGGAGACGTTACCATGGGGATATTGGCGGATATCTTTGTAATACAATATATGTATTGTGTATATTATATGTTGCTATTATGTATTACTATTGTGCTTTACACTTTTTTTACATTTATACAAGTATTATTATTTTTTATGTATTACGATTATTGTACTTTCATATAATACATATCGCATGTTTTTAACATTTATATACGTATTATATATACTAGTATTCTAATTTATTTTACTTACTTTATGTGTCTCATGTTTTTTTTGTATACTCCAAAACGAAGATGATGATGATGGGGAGTAATAAAAAAAAACATTTATATACTTATATTGATATATTTTTATATACTTATATTGATATATTTTTTTTATATGTAGAAAAAAATACACGAAAAAATTTTATCAAATGACATTGTTTTGTGTATCCATTGTTTTGTGTATGAATTGTGCGATCCATCGAATCCCAGCCACTTGACGTACACCTTGTCTCCCTTCCTGCGCAGTACTTTCTCCACGAGATACACGTCCGGATGAGTAGCGCGATGCAACTCGTGCTCGTAGAACGCACCAGCGATGGATTTTCCGCGATAGTCTTCGAGTAGATAGGTTACGGGATTGGTACGCTGCACCTTAACGATCGTAAACACCTCGGTGGTCCAATTTGGCGTGTAACCCTTCTCAAAAATCGTCTTGTACTTGCTCACGCGTACCGAATCGCCCACTTTGAATTTTGCTGGACCAGCGATTTTTATCACGCTGTACACCGTGTCCAAGAGTCTTTCGGCGATCGCGGGAGTTACGTTGGCGGGTCGCATGCCGATAGTGCGATGCTTGCGCGTTGTAATCTGATACGAGACGCGGCAGCTCATCGATCTTGTAATTGCCGTTGAGTGTAAACATCTTCCACATGTCGCTTTTGAGCGTACGATTGAACCGCTCGACTACCGACGCTTTCAACGTCGAATACGTGGAATAGTGATTAACGTCGTGTTTTTTCAAGATTTNACGTTGTAAAACTCCTTCCCCATATCCGTTTGTAAATTTTTAGGACATCTTCCACTTGCTCGAATTATCTCAACAATAGCATCAGCCGTCTCGCTTCCACCCTTGCTCTTGAGCGGTACAGCCCACGCGTACTTGCTCAACACATCGATGACGGTGAGTATGTAGTGGTGGCCTCTGTTGAAGCTCGAGTACGGACGATATCAGCCTCCCATAAATCATCGTATCCTCGAACTATGACGCGTCTTCGTGGAAAATTTCTTCTCGCCGGAGCGTGCAATTTCTCGACGAGTCGACGTCTCTCGGAGCTAATTTTTCTCTTTTCGCTGAATGTCTTTTTCATGATTCGACGTGTAATACAAGGGACAAAAGTATTTTTTTCTCGACTGACTCGTTTCGTCGATACGCGATTTAATTTATAATAAGACCGGCTTCGCGAAGTTCATCGATAATCGATAGCATCTCGTTGTCATGAGCGTTGTTGCCCGCTCGGTGCGAAGCGTCGAGCAATCGTAGACGATCCACCAGCTCGTTGGGATCGTCCCAGTGCACGTAATCAATCGCGTTGTCATTTTATGTCATTGCGTGAGGTAATCCTTTTCCAGATTTCTTCTTCTGTTTCTTGGGTGTGATCGACATCAACGGCGCGATTATGTATTTGTACTTATATCCCCTGTTGCTCAATAATCGGTCCTGCGAATGATGCTTGTGTTTGTGCGCATTCGTCGCCAGCAGCATGCTCTTGTACTTGTTCATATCGTCTTCCGTGTAAAGGAGATCGTCGAGAATTCTCTTGAAAATTAACTCGTAAAGACCGGATGAACCGGCGTATCGTACGCCGTCGATAATTATGTTGTCAGCATCATCCACGTCGAAATGTTTACTGCCAAACATCAATCCATCCTTGTGTAGGTAAACGCCGTATACATAATCTATACCACTCTTCTGTTTATCTCGCGCTCCCCTCAGGACAGCCTCGACGTACTTTTGACCCA
>JAANIC010000293.1:74437-115275 GCA_017607545.1 Acromyrmex charruanus
CATTTTCGGTCGCTAGAAACAAGCGACCATATATATATATATATATATATATATATATATATATATATATAGAGAGAGAGAGAGAGAGAGAGAGAGAGAGAGAGACTCTGAAGGATAGACTCGCTGTTTCGTTCGACAAGTCCAGCTCGGCAGAGCCTCATTACAATCGAAGTTTCTATCCTTTTTGTTTTTGCTCTGTCTCACTCTGTCGTACTTCTGTTTCAATAATTCGTTCTGCAATTCAAGAATATGATTTCTATCGATTCTGGCATCATCGCCGATGCAGCAAGGACGCATGATTCCTTTTCTAAATAACGATCCTGATATATATTTCTATATATACAAAAATATATTATTATTATAGCGTTTCCAATCGATAATATATTGCTGATTTATACAATGATTCAATCCATTTCTGTAATTAAATAGCGGTACTTCGCTTGTGCGCGATAAGAGGAATGGCGCTTCTTACTAAGTCGACATTTCGACATCCGAGTCGAATAAAAAATGTGCTATATACAATAATTTCAGACCTTGCACGTTTAAAGTAGCTGGCGATTTACAGAAAATCTCAAAGAACAATACTATGCTTGCAGAAACGAGTTACGAGCTTTAGTATAAGAGCAATGAGTATTCGAAAATTTCATTTATATGCTACGTCTGCTACGAGATCGCCGCTTGTCATTCCGACATACGAGCAGAATGGAAGCTCAACCAAAACACACATCGCGTTCCGAAACTTGATATATGCATGTGTAAATAATTCAGTAAATAAAGTTTATACATGTGTTGTATATATGTACACACACGCGCGCGCGCGCGCGCACACACACACGCACATATGTGTGTGTATACATATAATAGCACATACATACACATGCGTGTGCGTATGTATGCGTGCATACATTTACATATAGATATACATGTGTGTGTGTGTGTGTGTGTGTGTGTGTGTGTGTGTGTGTATTATTTTATATATATGCATCAATAATTTACTAAATAAAATGTATGTAAAAGACAGAACAGTGCAATTAAAATAATTATCTTCACGTATTCTTTGTATTCATATGTAAATAATATAGTATGTTTCTTGTTTAGGAAGAAATTATTTCAACAAAATTGAAATAACTAATATCATATTTATTTTATTATTATTTTTCCTCTCAAAAGAAAAAACTTTGACCAGGGCACGTTTATTGATATGAGCCTGAGTAGGTCGATAATTCAGATCATTTCTATGGTTCAGCGACGCACTTTTCATGACAGCGCCGCTGTAGGAATATCGCGGAACTAAAATACTGCTTAGTTTCATGGCTTCATGTCAATTTCACTCGTAATATATAAACGAAATTTTCGGATACACCTTTCTCTTATACTAAAACTCCTACCGCGTTTCTAAAAGCATAGGATTGTTCGTTTAGGTTTTCCGCAATTCGCCAGCTACTTTTTATGAACGTGCAAGATCTGAAACTCTTACATGCAACACATATTGTGATGTGTTGACTACAGAAGCTGATAACAAAACTGTAAGTCTTTAATTTTCTTTCGTTTTTCGTATTCAAATGTAGCTGGCGAATTGCGTTGTTGTCGATATTTTAATTGTGTTGAGAAGGATTTTTCAATCCATAACAGTTACGAGAAAAGTTTTTAATATTTAATGATAAAACAGGACACTCCAGCATCCCCTTAAACCGAATTTCCCACGGGGAGAAGTCGTGCGCTGGCTCGAATCGCAAGACGCGTACACGTTACACCAACCATTGCGTAAAAAATTTCCACGATTGCATTACAACGTAACAAACATCGACGATGTGTGGGAGGCAATTTTGATCGTACTTCGAAATCTAAAAAATTACAATGACAAAAATTACATATTCCTATGTGTTAGTGATTATCGATGTACTAAGTAAATACGTCTGAGTAGAAGCGTTACGGAACAAAATGAGTAACTGCATGATAAAAGCTTTCCAACGCGTACTAGCAAAAAGCGAAGGATGAATACCCGTATACTTACAAATGGACAAGGGCAAAAAATTTGTCACGCAATCAATGCAGAAATTTCTTAAAGAAAACGACATTCGTTTTTTCGGGTAACGCGCAATCCAGACGTCAAAGCCGCCATCGTCGAGCGCTTCAACAGAACACTGAAGGAGCGAATGTGGCGTTACTTCACGCATAAAAATACGCGACGCTACATCGATGTTCTGCAGGATATTGTATGCGCTTATAATCATAAGTCATCACTTGTCCACGAGAATGCAACCTGTGGTAGTAACGAGAGAAAACGCACGTATCGCTCGTGAAAATATAGCTCGTCGTTGGAAAAACGAAACGTTAAAGAAATGGATGCGAAAAATTAAATATTGCGTCGGAGATCTCGTTCGTATCAGTAGAGCGAAAGGCGGCTTCGAGAAAGGATACGAGGCTAAGTGGAGCGAGGAGATATTTCAAATTTACCGTGTTCTTGATTGGCGAAACCCTCACGTGTACAAATTGCGAGATTGAGCAAACGAAGTCATAGACGGTATTTTATTAGCAAGAATTAGCTCAAGTTAAGAAAAATTTAGAAGAAGAACAGTTTATCGATCGCGTGATAAAGAGTAGGGGACGAGGGGCTAGTAAGCAAGTGCTTGTTAGTTGGCGCGATTATCCCAGTAAATTTGATACTTGGATTCCAGCTTCGAGTTTAATTTCTCTTCGCAATGGAGGAGGAACAATTTCTTCTAGTACTTCCGAGTAACAGTAATATGCGACATTTTCCGGATAATACAACATTGTCCTTTATCACAGAATTACCTCACTCTATAGTGTTGCACGGACAATGGGAGATTGCGATAAGCGAGATTCAATTTCCCTGTAGCTTTTTACACATACGTCATAATGAAAATGTGATCAGATTCGTCGACGTTAAACCCGATGATGGGACGAATGGTGCGTTTACGGCAAAAGAAATTACATTTCCAAATGGAATTTACAACGATATCCATGAGCTTATTGACGCGATTAATACCGTGTGTAAAGTTGTCGAATCGCATTTTTATTTTGAACATCAAAAAGAGTCTGGCGGTAAAATCTTGATAAGTATTAATTGTGATGAGAAGTGCAAAATGCTACATTATATAAACTTTTCCGATAATCTTCTACGAATGCTGAATTTCACATCAGCAATTTTCTCAAATAATTACCCATTTTATCCCAAGCTCACAATACGTAAGCCTAATTCGAAACAGAAGAGAAAACTTTTCTTACTCATGAATTAATAAGGAGACGGAAAAACGACTTGCAGACGGTTATTGGAGTAGCGAACCCTATAGTTTGTGGCGTGGTATTCCCCCCGATAAAATGTTCGTTTATTGCAATATTTGTGAGTCTTATATAACAGGCGATGTACGTACTCCTCTTCTCAGGATAGTTCCGGTCGAGATACGCAGTCATAATTACGCATTTGGTGCAAATTTGGTGAAGCATTTCTCATTTCCAAATTACGAGTATATCCCATTGCGACGAACGAATTTTTAGAACGATCGAAATAGATATAAGAAATTAGAAAAAAAATTCCATTCGGAACGTTGACAGTGACGCTGCACTTTAAACGCAAGCAATAACTTTCTTTTTTCCGTGTACGCTAGCGTGTCGGTAGTGAGTCGGTAGTCTTTAATTAGGAACTAGCGATGGAATATGAGAAATATTTTGATACTCGGGATACCGGTAGCCAAGGTGGAATTCCACGTGTTTTCGTCGGCTCGCTCTACCAGCGCGGACAATCGGAAGCTTTCTCGGCTATTTAGAAAAATACCTTACCTACATAAAAGTGCACGTGCTATCGGTAAAGAAGCTTTACGTGCGGGAATTAACGTAATAGAAGATGTCAAAAATAATAAACCGTTAAAGGAAGCGCTCAAAAGTCGGCTCGCAGAATCAAGGGATAATCTGAAGAGAAAAGCCAAGGAAAAAATAAGTTCCCTGATGAGGGGATTGGGATATAAAATATCCGCGAAATTCGTGGCGCTTCAGTTTCCAATCGGAAATCGAAATAATCGTATCGTGCAACGTAAACGATGTCGGTCAAAAGAAAATTATCGAGAAGTATCACAGGGAAGAAGAGTAAAAAAGTGATGAAGAAGAAAAAGAAAACTTGCGCTGCAGAAAGAAAAACGAAAAAACCATCCGCTAGGAAACATCAAGTCAAGAAACGTTACGTATTCTCTTAATTGAGATAGAAATTCGTGGCTGGAGAAAAAGCATGTCTTTCCTTCATACTCACTCGAGTGAGTGTATAAAGAGCGAACTTGATCTCTTCTTTCTACCTCCTACGCAAACCAGCATTGAAAGTTTGCAATGGATTTATTACAAACCTGTAACTTCGCTCGCGGACGACTCGCTCATAGAATTCGTCATATCCGGACATGAAGAAGGATCTCACACTATGTTGAGCCTTCATATAGAAAGCGAAGAAAGCGAACGCGGAAAGAGCACATTGGCCGCACCCGACGTCACGGCAAGAGTACGACCCGTAAATCATTTATTGCATTCCATGTTCAACTAAATTGATGTATATTTCAATCAAAAACTCGTGTCGCCACCAATGCTTACCGCGCGTACATCGAGCGTTATTAAATTATGCTTCATCCGCAAAAACTTCTCATCTAACCTCTTGCTTATGAGACGCGGATATTCCCGGTTACACGTTAGACGTTAGACTCGTCAAATCCAAATACGGCTCTCGAGAGACGCGGGCAATACATTCGAGGAAATCGGGCGTTAGATCTCATAGGGCACCTTCATTGCGACGTTTTCAATCAAGATAAATTTTTAATTAACGGAGTGGAAGTTAGAATGAGACTCGTACATTCGAAAGATTCATTTTGCCTTATGGAGAGTAAAACAATATCAAAAATACGTATTCCCGATGCGAGTTTATTCGTAAGAAGAGTAAAAATAAGCCCGAGTGTGCTATTCACACACTAGAATGCTGAGTAAAACTACCGCCAAGTATCCCCTTACGCGAGTCGAAGTTAAAACTTTCACGATACACGCCGGCATAGTGAGGAAATTGATAGACAATGCAATACTCGGACAGCTGCCAAAACGAATAATAGTTGGCTTTGTCGATAACAAGGCGTTTAACGGCGATAGAAAATTGAACTCATTTAATTTAAAAAATTACAGAATAAATTTCTTTTCGCTGTACGCCGATGGCATGCAGTAGGCCGTTACAGCCAAATTTTTCGCTCTACGTTGAAGCTTATCACATATTATTCTCGGGAACCGGCATTCACTTTCTGAATGAGAGTAATTCTATAAGTAGAGACGATGACGCCAATGGCTACATTCTTTTCGCTTTCGATCTTATTCCAGATCTATCCGCTAATTATGCAGGACATTGGAATCTCGTGAAACACGGAAGCTTATGAAATGAGATTTGAAAAAGCTTTTTCCGTGACTATTAATTGTATCGTTTATGCCGAGTTTGATAACGTTTTAGAAATTGACTCCTCGCGTCAAGTCGACTTTTCCGGTTAGCCCTATGGCTTCCATGAGAAAATTATTTTCCCTCACTATACATTTTTTTCTCATCTAATTGCCCGCAAGATGACGAAAAAGCTTCAGTTTTGCACATAACACCGGTAGACGTTTCGTGACGTAAAAAGAGTAGCGAAAATTCGAATATGGATATAGTCATCGACATACAAGGTTTTCGCAATGTCGAAGAGAACTTTATTCTTAAAGAAGTCGTGGTTCTTGCGATTAATGTAGCGATCACCAGACACTGGATTATGATGCCACCTTATCCATTTGGTGATCTACCCAAGAGAGTAAGACGAAAAAACAACTGGCTTACACGAAATTATCACGGAATCGAATGGTTTGATGGAAACGTCAATCCTAAATACTTTACGATACAATTGCGAGACATTACACGCACGCTATGTCTATAGCAGAGGACAAGAGAAGGTGCGCTATCTGAGTAATCTATTTTCCAGAAACGTATATAATCTGGAAGGAATTTCTCCGATTTTCAAAAATCTATCAGATTTCGAAGAACGTGGACAGCGCTGTATGCATCACGGATTTCGAACCAACGTTGAATCACATTGCGCCTTACAAATTGAAACAATGGCTAACTATACGCAATAACAACAGCAATTCAAGCTATGATAGCCTTTTCTCAGAAAATTAGAGTGAGAGCGCCATCGAGAGAGAAAAAATAGACAGCGGAAATTTTTCAATTCAATTAAAAAACCAGAACCACGATATCATTCGCAACATTGAAGCGTGGAAGAAAAATATCGTGACAGAAAAGTTGAACCAAAGCGAGGGCAAACAAGCCTCAGACGAGGGGAAAAAAGATCTTCCAAAATTCGCCCCGTCGATGAATCGAGATAAAGCTAACATTAGTGTTTCGCAAACGTCAAATTTTGAGAACTCTATAACGCACGTGTCGGCAAAAGAGGTAAATTCTGAATTTGCGCAAACATTTCTTCTCTCACGCACTCCGACAACGAGAAATGAATTCATTGGAAGTTTTAAATGCATTACATCATCTCAGTGTTCGACATGCAGGAGTCTATCTTGTCGACCAACTGCTGAGGGTGTGGACGAGGTCGACTGCCATTATCGCTAACACAGACGATCACGATCGACCTGGATCGCCTTCTACATCGACGAACAAGGTACAGGAACATATTTCGATAGCTACGACTTGCCGCCCTTGGACTCAAGATTCCTCTTACGTCTTTGCCGAAACTCCACCACGTATCGCTGGAATACGACGACGCTGTAAGGAATACTTTCATCAATTTGCGGGCAATACTGCTGTGTATTTTTATATTTTATGTATAATAATTATATGTGTAATATTATCTTAGCCAGTTTCTTAGTCTGTTTACCTCTGATTGTAAACGCAATGATCGTTTGATAGTACAGTTATTTCATAAATTTTTTTCGATGTAAACATAAAAAAATAAATTCTCATGCTATATGCCGTCATGTTCAATTTACTCTTTTAAAAAGTAAAATATAAAACAAATATTTTATGTAATATCACTTTTTTTCTTTTAAAATAAACGTTTTTGATCTTGTAAATTTCGTTTGTTTCTTACACTTAACCTCGTCCCCTTTTACATTATTAGTCATCTTTTCTCACGTATTCCAGATTTAGATAATGTTCATTAAGAACAAAATATAGAAAAATTTTTCTTTTAAAATAATGCTCGAATAATGCACTGATTACGACGTCGCGTGCCGGCGCGAACTTCATTCCTGTTTTATCTCCCCTTTCTCCCAAGTATTATAAAAGAAAAAGTCTCCCGAAAATACTCGTAAAAGTCATAAATAATAAGAAAAAATCCTTTCGCTAAAACGTTAGTATGTTGGAGATATTGAGTCGTTGCAGCAAAAAATGACCTGCAGAACAAAAACTGTGCACTATTCATATCCCTTGCCCATACCTTCCCCCTCCCTCCCCGTAACGAAAAATGTCTCGGTCCCTATTTTCCTTGGTGTCACCGTATTCATCCCTGGCGACACTCTCACTCTTCTCCAGTCACCGATTGGGTGACTGTGGACAGAGCCAATCAGCGCATGGGCCATGAACCGGGCCAATCAAAACGCCATTTAATGACCTCATTACTCATACCCTCACGTCATCGACCAATCAAGGCGCGTCATTTCCCAGACAGGCCCCCAGCGCCGGAGGTGGAGTGGTGGGGATTTGTTTTGACGGACCATATACTACTGATACAGCATCTAAAGGTAAATTTAAGACGGACTTAAATAAGATGGAATTTCCGATCTAAAATATATACATAGGCTGACATAATAATATGTATATTATTACTTTATATATATATAAATTCAATATATATTTTCAATCCTCTATCTGTAACCTACAATGTAATACTTTTCGTTGATAAGGTGCTATTGGACCACGAACTCAACATAATCATCATACATACAGTGAGTCATTTTTAACACTTACACGCTGTTAGCATTTCATCCTTATTGTCTATCAAATACGTATATTAAACAAGGACAAATGATACTTATAAGCGCTGTAAGCATAAAAGCGAACGTACTTAATATCCTCAATCAGCATACACAGTGCATTCAAAAAGTTCCGGGACTATTTTTTAAAACAGAGAAAAAACGAGATAATCAAAAGATATTTATTAGTTTTCTACATATAGGCCTTCTCTTTCCACACAAATTTTTGAACGTTCGTAGAGGTGTCGGAAGGCGCGTTTAAACTGCTCAGCCGGTATGGAGTTCATAATACGCGTCACATTGCGTTGAATGTCTGGAACATCGTCAAAACGGTCCCCTTTCATAGCGTTCTTTAGCTTGGGAAACAAGAAAAAGTCTGCCGGGGCGAGGTCCGGAGAATAGGGGGGATGGGTGATGACAGTCACCTTCCGTTTGGCTAGAAACTGCGCTACCAAAATCGCGGTGTGCGCGGGCGCATTGTCATGAAGCAAGAACCAGTCTCCGGATTTGTACTGGTTGGGCCGCACGCGCCGTATCCGTGTCAATAATCGGTCCAGGACACTTTTGTAAAAGACCGCATCCACTTTTTGCCCTGGAGGCACAAATTCTCTATGGGTGATGCCCTGAGAGTCAAAAAACGTGATCAACGCGAATTTTGGTCGGCCTCCCCTCGCCGCGACCCCTCCACTCCATCGACTGTCGTTTAGTTGAAGAATCGTACTGAAAACACCATGATTCGTCACCTGTGATAATTTTATCCAAAAAATTTTGGTCCGAATCCGATGGCGGCTCTCTGCTCCATAATTAAAATTGTGACGCGACAAAAAATCACAGCTTTACTCTATCAGCCAAAACTCGCTACTGAATCGAGATAGCGGTTTGAAATTTTAACAGTAGCTAGCCAGAAGTCGGCGAAAGTAGTTCGCGCGTTGGAGCAGAGATAGCGCCACTTCCCGATTTTAGCGCGCGGTAGTCCCGGAACGTTTTGAATGCACTGTGTATAATATTTACAAGTATTTTTAAAATATTTATGTACAATAAAATAAAAATATTAAACAAATATTTAAAACATGTTTTAATATTGTGTCCTGATTGGGTCTACACATATATCATTTCACTCTAATTATATTTTTCAAAGAGATGTATACCAAATCCCCAGCCATCAATCACTTATTTCAGAATTTACAAATTTTTAAGCTTAATTTTGAAAGATTCATATTGCAAAGGGATAATGTAAATCTATCTAAAATGTTTTATGAAGAATAAAAATGGAATAATACTTAAAAATAAAACCAAACCAGATAAATACAACCTCTTTAATTACCATAATTTTCAATGATATGTATACATACAGAGACCGACTTATAGTAGATAGCGGTATTATTGTATAAAGATGTATTACTTCTCTCTTCCACTTATATGATATTGATGTTCCACTTGAAATACAATAATTTTTACGCTTCAATTTTTAAAAAATATATTAAGTATTGAATTTCAATGAGTTTTTGGTTAGGATATAATTTGTTTAATATTTATATTTTAGTAACATTGAAAATTACCTAGTTGTAGGTTGAAACGTCTGTTTTAATGTATGTTATATGCATAAAAATTATTAAAAATTAATAATTAGCATTGGCCCTTTTATCACTTAAATTGTTTTATTCAATTAAGTTGTATGACTCTTTATTAAGATTTTATTATTTTTTATCATATCATATAGCTTGGGCTTATACTTTTAATACATGAAGTTATAGTTTTTTTATAAGACATGCATTATTAGTTCTGGAAAAATATAATTTCATGTAAGAGATTATGTCAGTTTATATGTAAATATGTAATTGAAAATTACTGCGGCTTATCCAATTTGCTTTCAACTTAAAAGCATTATTCCATCTGTATTGGATTAAACATTGTAAACTCTCTTTGTCCGAGATCTCGGAGCGATTTTTAATCTCTTTGACATAGGTTTTATTCATCTGCTTGTAGCTATCTATCTCCTTCTTTTCTTTGCACTCGTTTTCCGACAATGTACGAGGTTATCCGAAGAATATCGAGAGAACAAAAGTGGAGAATCAATTAGAAGTTGTACCCGCTTTCGTCAAATTTTGATTATAGGAACTCTATAAAAAGTATAAAGAACTATAGGAGCATATACCTAAATACCATGGTATGTACGTTACTCTATAGTAATGCGCATACGTTGGAAAGTATAGCGATCTGAGACCACTGATTACTGTTGCAGTTAAGCTTTGGCAAGCATAAATAGTAGATTTTCTACTAAACTTATACTAAAAAATTTAAATCTCATCTTAATTGTGTTTTATCATCATCAGCCGCAAACTAAAGCTGTAGATTCTATGTATATCCAATATCTCTTCATGCAATTTTTCTGTTAGTCTTAAATTGTAAGCATATATATAGCTTAATTCTTTATTCTTTATTTGATAATTTATGAATAAAAATTTATATGTTATTCGATCATTATTAATCCTGGTAAAACAAGTTGATAGAAAACGATAGGAAAATTTCTTTCGTTTTGAATATGGAATATGGTTCGTAAAGTTACTAATTTGAATCAAATTTTATAAGAATTTGACAAATTTTATAAAATTCGATAAAATACGATAAGATTCATATACGATCAATCATGATGCTCGTGAGGTCAACGATAGAAAATGATATAAACGCATAGAAAACTATTATATAATATATAAATTGAAATCTTATCATTATCAATCGTTCTCTATAAATTTTTTTTTTACCAGGGAAATAATTAATATAAAAATTTATTTATTATATAGCCATTCTTAGTGACGAATAAATAAACGAATTAATAAACGATTTATTAAGACCGTATAATGTAAACATGTACACAAGTAAGAAATTATGTCTTCTTAATAAGTGCTTAAATATTTCCGTGTAAGTTTATATACTAAAGAACTACCCTGGTGAAAAAATTTCTCTGAATTTCTCCGAAAATTTTTCTGAAAAAGTTCATATTTTTGGACACGTTGCAGAGCTTTTCAGAGAATTTTTCAGTATAAATTTAGATATTTGTCAGAATATTTTAGTGACTTTTAAAGATTTTCATAAAATTTTTTACAATATATTCATAAACTTTTAGAATTTTTCAGACATTTTTAATGTGATACTTGAAAAAAAAATTTATATTTTAAGACTCATAAATTTTGTTTCTTTATTTAACAGAAGTTGTTCCATACAAGATATATGTAATGATTTTATCCAAAATTATTTTGAAAAACACACTTACCTAATGGAATTCGAATCTGGAACCTCTGGATTATAAATCTCCTACATTACGTACTACACCACTTCTTCAATTGATAAAGCGTGTTATTTATATCTATTTAAGTTTCAGAGACATCATTGAATTCGCGTAAAATTCAGGAACATTCAGACCCTTGAAAATGATTTTCAAAGGAATCCTCTGAAAGCTTTTGAAAAGTAAGATAGTATTAAAATTCTTCAGAGATATCACTGAATTTCCGAATTTCAATGAAATTCGAGGAGTTTTAGACACTTGGAAATGATTTTCAAAGAATTTGCTGAAAATCTCCGAAAAGTGAAAAGTCGTGAAAATTTTATCTTCAGAGATACCACTGAATTTCTGAATGTCAGCAAAATAAACGACAAAAAACGACTTTTAGACATTTGGGAATAATTTTCAGAGAATTTGTTGAAAGTCTCTGAAAAGTGAGAAACCATGAAAATTCTGCCTTCAGAAACATCACTGAATTCTCGAGTTTCAATGAAATTCAAAGACTTTTAGACATTTGAAGATGACTTTCGGATAATTCGATGAAAGTCTCTGAAAAGTGAGAAACCATGAAAATTCTACCTTTATGGCATGGTTTCTTACTTATTGAATAAATATTTATTTAATCCATTTCAACAGCATTTATTATTCTATATCCAACAGCTCATATGTTTATACAATTTTTACGGATACTTCGTTGTCCTGTTTATACTTAGGTGTTTTGAAGACTTCTGTCTATAAACATTTAGAACGCTATCATTATAAACTAATATTATATGAATATAATATGAGAGAGAGAGAGAGAGAGAGAGAGAGAGATATAACGCGATATCATTATATTAATGATAATATTAATTATAAACATTATTCACAATGTGAATCATATAATAAATAAATTTTTATTCCTTATTCGAAGTGGATTAAATAACGAATATAAATTATTCATTAATTAAGAATAGCTGAATAACGAATAAACTATTACTTTTTAAGTTTTTATTATTTAAGTAAAGAATTATTAAATAGTGTTCATAATCTCAGGACGACAAATAATCAGCAGATTTTATTAAAATATCGTAATAAATTCATAACCATTCCATATTAAACTTGTGTTCTCTTAATAGAGTTTGCTAAAAATATAATAAATAATAAGTATTAAGTTGATCGCAGATTGATAACAGAAATCGTGTAGAAAATCTAATTTATTCTACTTACATTGCAATAATTATGAAACAATTAATCCTCTTCAGTTTCTATCATCAATCTTTATAACAAAAATTTGCTTCTGTAGGTTTGACTGTCTGAGAATAATGATATGGATAGTAAAAATTCTCTAAAATATAAAAAAATTTATAAATACTTTCTAGATCCTACCTATAAAAAATCAAAAGTAGATCCTCGAACAGATAGACGATATATCCATGCGAACAAGTAACAAAATAGGTATCATTTTTGTTCTCTGTAATTATACAATTATGGCTACGATCCACTTGATGCTATAAATCCTTTTTTTTATTGGTCAATTAGTACAATTTATGTTATCATATGCATTATTGTCATAAAAAATTGCAACGTCATTACCAAATCATTATTATAATAAAGTAACGATGAAAAAAGTAATGGCGTTATAAGAAATGTGTTACTTAATTTTCAACCTTGAATTAATTGTTCATATATAAGAGAGAGATGTAAATACAGAGTGTTTCAGGACCTGAGGAACAAACTTTGGAAGATGATAGAGTAATTCAAAAGAATCAATTTTTATTAAGGAGCTTATATACAGGGTGTCATGAATATATGGTCTCACTCGTCCCGAGCAGATAGGATTAAACTGAGTAGAAAAGTCCTCTACTATTTTGTAATGCTCGCAATAATTAACGAGATATTAATGTTTAAAGATAGCTGAATACGCGCGTCCACCCGACCTACTATTGCCGAAGGTATGGCCCACCGAGCGCACGGCGCGTGGGCCGCGAGGAGCGGGCATAGCCTAGCAGACGCGCCGCGCCGTTTGAACTTAGAGACTCGCGGCGATGAGCGGGGCGCGTCGGAACAAGTAGGGTCGTATATTCATAACACCTTGTACGTATAATGTCCTCTGATCTGTCATTAAGAAGCTAAATGTCCAATAGTATACGTGGTAGTATTGCTTTTATTATATATTCTTTTCTTTTAATTTTATTGCAAAAGGTGTCCAAAGTGCCGATCTTGCGTGGTGTGCACGTGCGTGTGTGCGTGCGCGTGTGCGTGTGTGAGATAACATTTATTATATCTGTGTAATATTGAATTTCTTACTCTTCCAAACAGTATACAGGATTATTTCTAATTGAAAGGAGCTATAATCAAATTTGATTATAGCTTCTTTCAATTTGTTAACTATAGAGATCTTTGATCAGAAACAATGTGAAATAATTATGTACTGTTTGTAGCAGGAACAAATTGAAGTTGTTATACAGCTGCAACATAAATCACACGTGCAAGGCACTTTGAGCCTTAAGTATAATAAAAAAAAAATCCATAAGACGTCACGCCTAATATTACCGCGTACTGGATTAGCTATTTCACAAATAGACGGTATGAACAAGGGCATGTAGCTGCTTAATGATCGGATTATCCTTATATAATATAATATCATAAGTTCATTAACAGAAGTTGATTTATTTGTTGAGATTTATCTTCCTCCAAAGTTTGTCTTTAAAATATAATTTATTTATTTTTTGTTTAAATATTTTAGGATATAAAACACCAACTCTTACAGACTTCTCCGATACAAATGTATATTCTGTGCAGGATGAAAATAATTATACATGTGGCACTTCATTTTTATATGATGCGATTTCGATGTCAATAGATGAACAATCTAATTCTTCCTCAGAAGACAACACACATGAGTGTGATGAAAACTTATTGATTCATTTCCAGAAGATTTTTGTGAAAATAATATATTTAATGAGATAAAAACTGTTATGTTCGAAGCTGCAAATCTGACAACTCATGATGTTTTAATGATGGTAACCTGTTTGCAATATAATTTATCATATTCTGCAAAAAGGACAATACTTGAATTAGTTAAAATATTGGCCAGTCCAAAATTTACTGATTGGAATATTAATAACTATATTATGTCAAAATTATATAGTCCACCTGATGATAAAGTTTCATACATATTTTATTGCTCTAAATGTTACGTAGAATTAATGGAACCTATAACAAAACAAAAATTTCAAATTCAAATTTGCAATAAATATAATGATCAATATAATATTTCAATGAAATCTCCAAACTTTTTTGTGTATATTGATATCTCATATCAAATTAAAATGTTACTACACAATAAGGATATTTTATTAAAACTATTAGAAAACTTAGAATTAATTGATAAAAATATAAATACAGAAAGTTCTACAATATGTGATATTTACAATGGAGAATTATATAATAAAATTTATGACATTAAATTTTATAAATGTAAGAACTTAAGAACGTAAATCTTACTGAATGTAAGATTTTAACATTCAATTTTAATACTGACGGTGCAGCTTTATTCCACAGTTCAAAATTGTCAATCTGGCCGATACTTAATTATAAATGAACTTCCTACTGAATTACGATTCAAAAATATCATATTTGCGTTGTGGACTATAGAATCAGAGCCTAAACCCGACTTCATGAATTTATATTTAAAAACATTAGTTAAATCTACAGAAAAATTGATAGAATCAGGCTTAATAATTAATTATCAAAATAAATCTATTAAATTTAAATTTGTACCATTTTGCGCATCAGATTCTGTTGCGCGACTTATTATGCAAAACCGAATGCAATATAATGCATTTCAGAGATGCAGTTGGTGTTATGCAAGCAGTCGTTATATAAAAGGTGCTATGCATTATTCGATGTTTGCGGTGTTCGAAGAGCTAAAGTTGAGATCACATGAATCTCATCTGAATGATATTCGTAATGCTACAAAATTACAAAAAGTGATTAGGGGAGTGAAGGGTGAATCAGAATTAATAAAGATCATTATTGGATTGTGTATGGTGTGTGGGGTTATCCCATAGATTATATGCACAGTGTTCTATTGGGTATTAACAAATGTGAGACATTTGGACTACGCCTAGTAAAATTTACTTTAACGACCGCTAAACGCTCGATTATCAATAAACGATTGGTAGCAATAAAACCACCTCATGAGATTCACAGAATTCCGCGAAATTTAATGTCAGAGCAAAGTGGAAAGCTACTAAATGGCGATCTTGGCTGCTATTTTATAGTTACCCATGCGTGGAATTCTTGAAGATAAACAATTTTACAATCTTTCTTATTGGTGCAAAGCGTCTACATTCTTTTACAAATTGAAATAAGCGAAAATTTATTGCATTGCGAATTAGATATAATAAAATTCGTAGGTGAATGTAAAATATTATACGGTGATGAAGTAATTCCATTCAATATGCATTCTTTATTACATTTAGTGCAGTCTGTTAGGAAATCTGGACCATTATGGGCTACATTGACATATGTATTAATATGAAAATAACATGTTTCATTTTAAGAAATATGTTAATGGATCTAAAGGCCTGAAAAATCAAATAATCGAAAATCATTTGAGATTAATGAAATACCGAAATTATGTAACTACTGGTGCCTTCAGCACTAATGATAGTTATCAATATTGTAAAAATTTATTTAAATTCGACGATTAAAGCAAATATTTACGCAATGCGTAAATATCGAAAATTATATTTTTTGGTTAAGGTACATTACAAAATATCAATGATGATACGAAACAGTCTTTGTTAAATGGTCATGTATTTAATAGATGTGTGTTTAAAGGAACAGTATTTCATAATACTTTGTATCATCGGCCAAAAAAAATAGATGACACTGTAGTCCAATTAATAGATACTATTATACAAATTAATAAATTTGTTTGTATTGAAAAAGGATATTACATGATAGCTAATAAAATAGTTGTCTCTTCGATTAGCGAAAATGTACCAATGTTACATTTTATGAAAGTAATTGAAAAAAGCAAAAACACAATAGTAATTCCTATTAATAATATCAAGCAAAAATATGATATTTATTAATGTCGGTGAATGTTATATATACGCATTATCAAACACAGTTGAAATACAATAAAGTTAATTACATCTTTTTACAGATTGTATATTTATTTAAAATAAGAATTGTATTTAGGGGACCCGCATACATCTTTCGTAATAGTAATCACAAGACATACCATAAAAATCAACCAATCAGAATTAAGAGTTCAAAAGAATTCTCGATTGTGATTGGTTGATTCTTACGGTACATCTCATGATTATTGTTACGGAAGGTGTGTGCGGATCTTCTTACCGACAGCACAGTTTGTGACAAGATCTTGGATAAAAATTATAATCTGCTATTATACGAGTATATTTACAAAAACAGGTGCAGAAACTCTGATCTTTTCAAAAACATTGATAACTGTTTGCCCAATTAATTTCGACATCATATTTCGACAAAACAATAGCGAATCATCTTAGAGGCATATTTGTCAAATTAAATTTGGCCATTAAATGGTCCAATGATTGAAAAATGTTTTAGCCGAATTTTTAGATTGTAACTGTGTTCATAAAAATATACAATCCAAAATATTCAAAAATATTGCGACATGAAGTATTATATATTGTACACTAAATATGGCTAATTTTAAGATTTTAGAGTCAAACGGCTTTTGATGCATATGAATTTAATCCATCTTTTGGGAAATCTGTTGAGCATTTAAACAATCATATGTATGTAATCAAATAACATTCAAGTCTGAATAATTATTTCGCAAATTTCAGCTTACATAAACATAAAATTCTACCGTTTTAAAATTTATGAAAAGAAGAGCATAAAACCACAGCACAAGATATTGTTTATGATATTTAATTATCATTACATTAATAAAACATTAGATGTTTCGGCCACAATCTGGCCATCTTTAGTAAATTCACAGATATTCTTAAAACGCAGAATTAGATATATCTGATATTAAATTCAGCCGTCATGTAATATAACTATGTATAAATGTGTTCTTTCATCTTGTGAAGGTGCATCGTACAACAATGTTGCAGCACTAATTGTCATATTGCGAATTATGTAGAACAAGAATTTCCAGATTCTAATTTAAAAAATTAACCTATCATTAATATCTTCTAGTCGAATTGTATAAGAATTGAATCGTTACCTATTTTACAGAAAAAATGATGAATCTTAAGCACTTCCTTTACACAGATGGAAATTAGTCGTGACATTGTATATTATTATTTGTCATATCATATATGTAACCACTATTTATATAAATATATATATATATATATATATGTCAAAAGTTTAGATTGTTCTAAAATTATTTATTAGTGTGAGAGAGATCTTTCTTTAGAAAAGGCAGATAAACATCGGGCAAACCTTCAGTGTTACTTTGCTTATTGATACTAGTTATTTGACTTTTTATGTATATCATTTCAAAAATTCTTCTTTTCAATGATTGTTCTGTATCTAAAATTCTGATATTATCCCAATCCAATTCGTGCATCTCATTCAACTGGTGACGTGAAACTACTGACATCTCCAAGGTGGATCTTCTTATGTCAGCCTTATGTTCTTTTATTCGAATTTTTAATTTCCTTTTTGTTTGGCCAACATAAGAAGACTCACAATTTAAATTTTAAACAATTTATTTTATATTAAACCACTTCACAATGGTTCTCTTTACACAAAGGATCTTTTCCAATTTTAATAAATCTATTCAATTTATTTATAGGTTTGTAAGCGATATTACAGCCCTGAATACGTGATAGTTTTTTAAATTTTTCCGATACTTTACTTAAATATGGTATTATAAAAAACTTTCTTTAAATTAGAATTAGAATCACTTTCATTATGGTTATACTCATTATTTCTATCTAAATTCGTTCTATTTTCTAAAGTTTCAATTCTGTTTTTTATTGTTGAAAAGATGAATTTAAGAGGATAACCATTCATTAATAGAGTGTGAACTAAGTCAAAGATGTTTTTTTCTTGAAATTTTCGATGGGATAAAAATAATATTCTATCTAATCTATCATTTTATATTTTATCTAATAATTTAATATTTAATGACTTGAATGTCACATTATATTGCCAACGATAGGACTTTTTTTATGACATTTGCCTTATACAAACATATAGGGACATATCAGAATACATTATACCCACACAACACGGGATGTCCTTCGAACGTCCATAGGACGTCTCGGTTCGACATATTCGACGTCCAGATGACATACCAAAGATGTCTCAACGACATACGTCTTTTAGACGTACGATGTTTCACCTTCGAGACGTCCAATGGACGTCTCCATAAAATGGCGTAAAATGGACGTTGTTTGGACATATTTCGAAGAGTAATGATAACGGAATAGATATCGAATCGACATCGCATCAACATCGATTCTATTTTCATTTCTCGCTGAATATCGTGCAATGTGCGATTAGGGACAAATAGTTTAGTAACAAATAATATTTGTTAGTAAAAAGTAATGTTAATATTCTCAAATTATGTTTTGTAACACAAGAACTGCATTAAAACGTAAATATTAATACGATTTTTACGTAAAATATCATTTTTACTAAACGAGTTTCAAATCGTGCATATGAATCGTAAAAAAATTACATACGAATTTTTTTAAAAGCTTTTATTATTAATTAATCAATTAATTACACACAAGAAATTGTCATCACGATTTTTTGGAATACGATCATTTGTTAGCCTGAACCAATCGATAACTTTTGTTTCAATGTTTCGGTCATCATAGGTCTTGTAGCGCCGTTTCACGGCAACTGTAAATAGAAAATCACTATATAATAGTAATTACGTATTATTATTTTTTAAGAATAAATACTTTCTAAAATATACTTTTAAAAATATTTGTTGTGCGAATAATAAATTTAAATTAATAACAATAATGAGTAAATCAAGCCACAGAAAAATAATTATGTAATTTACCAAATATTGTACGGGCCACTAGAGTGTCCTCTAACTTCTTCTGTTTTTGTTCCAACTATGAAACTTCAACTGTTAATTCAATGGAAAACAGTATTGACAGAATGCGGCGAATGAAATCGTTCAAGTCCTTCATGTTTAATTAACATTTTTTCCTTACACAAAAAATATAAAAAATTAAACAAAGATTTAATATTTGGTGTTTACTTAAATTAGTTCTATATATTAATTGTTTTAAAAAATTAAATTGTTATAAGTAACATTAATATATATTACTTATTATAACAATTCAATTTTTTAAAACAATGATTTAGAATTATATAACTTGTACTACGAATTATATAACTTGTTCTACGAAAATAGAAATAAACCACTGATATTAAATATAATAATAATTAACCCTCCATCGGCCGTATGGAACTTTTAGGGCATAGTCGATATTTTGATTTTCGAAACTCAGATTTTAATACGTAAAAGAATAAGTAAAGCCGGCGGCACACGATGCTTGTTTTTTTGCTGGATTGCTAGCTGGATTAGAATCTTGCTACATATTAGCTGTGGTATTGACAGTGCCAGTATCGCAGCCAATATGATGGCAAGAATCTAATCTAGCTAGCAATCCAGCAAGAAAACAAACGTGCGCCGTCGGCTTTAAACACAGTTCGGTCTTATTATTATATTAAAAACTTGTTAAAGATTTCACAAGTGTACAAGAATTTTTTAAGATTTATATATAGTTCGAAACAATAAAAAAAATATACTGTGAAATTCAACGACCCAAAGTGCAAATCATGATCGAAAATTTTCGAGTACCAGTGGAAGGTTAAATCTGTTAAGCTAGAACGCTGCTAAATACTTTGTCCATTAGCAGCGTCATTTAAATGCAATAAGTTTTCTAAATCACAGAAATGCTGCCAGTTTTACAGCGGGAATGTTGGCAGAATATTAACATCTGGTGGATCCTCATTTTGTTTAATAGGGATGACTTCTTGTTTGTTAGATAAGACAAGAGATAAATTAGTAACCATTTCCACTATTCTACGCAATTCAAATTTTATCAATCTGTTTCTTGAATTTTATTTAAAAAATTATAAAATATATATAAAACTTTTATAAAAAATATATTTATAAAAAATATGATCACAAGTCGGAAGAAAATAAAATATTAAAATAATACCAGACTGTCCAATATACTGGGATTTTTTCCCTTTTCATACGTTTACATTCCTTTATTAAATTGATCAGTCATTTTTTTCTTAATTTGAACTACTTTATCCTGTGAATTGCATTGAGGTGAAGCTACACGTGAACTTACTAAAAATCAAAATAATTAATTTACTATATAATCTTTATCACAAAATCAAGTTGAGATAGTTACGATTAAAACTTGCATATTTGACACGTAATTCCTACGGAAAGCCTTTAACCAGTTCACTGATGGACCCTAAATCAATGTTTTTGCAAAGAATTAATGAAACTAATAATTTCGTATTTTACATGGAAGCTTATATATTAATATACAAGTTTTTCTTCTGGATCTGCCATATTGGATCCATTTTGAGTTTCAAAATGTGTCGTATATGAATCGTTAACAGATATGGCATCCTTTTATTTCACTCATACATGAGTCATTATCAGTGAACTGATTAATAAAAAAATTTATCTCTTCTCTTCGTCTGCAATAGCAACTTATACCTTTATCTAAATTCAAAAAAGTTCACTGAAAATTATAGAAAATATTATTCTTATAATTAGTAAATAATATCAAATAATTAAAAGCTCGCTTTAATCCAATTAAGTTTCTTAAAAAATAATAAATAAAAAAATTGTCAAATAAAAAAAATTGTTTTAATTTTAATTTTAATAGTAAGATTGATGCTATATGCATATTTTATTTGAATATAAGTTTTAAAAATAGTATGATTATTAATTCCTGTTTGCAGATATATATAAATTTCAGATAGAAATTCAAAATCGACGATTAGTTATTGTATTTACTGCGCGGTGATAGGCCGGATAAAATTTATTTCATTATTATACTCGTTTTGTTGAAGAATGAAGAGATATTTGAAAAATAAAAGAGCCTAAGAATTAGAAAATTATAGATTTTCAAACTATTACATAAAACTATTAGGTATTTTGCTATATGTAACAAAACTATTAAGAAATAGTAAAAAACAAAAGTTATCTTCCTTGTGTTGGTTTTGATTCTTAGGCAGGCCATGACAATGAATGTGTGCAACTGTTTGATTGCGGAGCAGAAATTTTGTTTAAAATTTGTTTTGATTTGTGTTTGTGATATCGACAGCTTAGAACTGTATCCTTTGACAGGACGGATGGTTTTTTTCACTCTCAGATAAACTTGAACTACTCGACAATTTTCGATTGCTGTTGCAAAAAATCTTATCTTTACCGATTTTTGGCGATATATATTTTTTTGATATTATAGTGTCTTCCTGGGAATCTGATGAATCTGTAAAATATTTTCTATTTTTTTTATGCTGTCGCTTGCCGACAATTTTCTTCTCGCCTTCGCTAGGGAAATCCGACCAATGAATTGATTCGGCCAATTATAAGTTTCGCCGAGTTGTTTCATAGTCATCTAAAATCATATTCTTATTTTTTATGTATGTTTACGTGCGTATATTTTATTTAAATAAATAAACCGTATATATAATTGAAAATAAGAATATCAGTACTAAATTAATATTAAGGACTTATAGTAAATGTTTTTGAATGAAATATATAATATACAAAATCTTGTAGAATTGGTAACCTTTCAAGAAATCATTTTTTCAGTAACACTCCATATTATGTTTAGCTTCCAGTTCACTAATCTGTGTATTACATCGGGTCACAATTGATTATAATATATATTCTCAATAAATACAAAATAACAGTAACATAGCATCAATGTTATAATTTTTCATTAAAAAATGTAACTGTTATCTACAGACATATTACATTGCAGTTAAATTGTTGAATGGGAAATTAAAACATTGATATTATATTACTATTCCTTTGTGTTTGCTTACTATTTTAAGTGAATGTAAAAAATATTAATGTCATTATATAACTATTCCATTTTACTTAATATATGAAAAATATGTATTTTTAATTAAACCTACAATCAGAGAAAAGTTATGTTTAAATTGAAGAAATTGTTTTCTAACTTAGATTTTTGAAATTGAAATTAAAGTACCTTTGTGAGAAAAATAAAATTTTATTTCATTTCGAGAAATGACGTTATTAGTCTTTTTTAAAACAAATAAATTATCTGTTCAACTTATTTGCTTAATTTAAACAAGTCATTTTTTAAATCAAAGAAACACTGAATGTAAGAAATGATTAAGTTGTTAAAGAAAATTTGCATTGCATAATCAAACTATTTTTTAAATTCTAATAAAAAAGAACAACAAATTTCTTCAAATAAAATAAAAATTTTCTTTAACCGTATAACAATGCACAAATTTGTTTAATTGAAGAAATATTCTTTGAACAAACTTCTGAAAAAAACTTCTCTGATGTAGATAAAATGCTGATATTTAAGACATATTGAAAAAGTCAAACTTTTCAAAGATAATGATAGAAAAAAATTGTATCATAAAATTAAAATAGAATTATTCAGAAATAGAACTGTATACTAAGTATACTATATACCAAAAGTATTCAGGATCCTGCATTTGAATGACGGTCATTTGGCACTGTCCTATTTTTAATACATTTCATCGGGAACATAATATCACGTGGCGACCAGAAACTGATATCTTCGTGTACCCAAAAATCAACACTTTTATCGTCCGTAAAATTGACAATACAATATTTGGAAGACATGTATATTCACAATAATAATATACCTTTTCTATATTAATTATGCCTTATGGAAACGCCATTTTTATGATGGCCTTCAATTTGGTTGGATGGATCAAAAATCAGTAAGAGAACAACTTTATTTTTTATATCATGAATTGGAAATGCTTGCAAGCTACCATATTTCTGGGAAAATTACAATGCATGTCGACAGTGCTGGCAAATGAAAAAAGATTTCCCGTCCTTAAACTTTTTGCCAATAATTACTGCGATATTGTTGAGATAGCATGTATTTTCAACCATTATAACACTTTCATCATGATACAGTAGTTATTTGATCTTTTAATCATAATTTTTAAATTCTTGAACTGTACATCGGTGATGTACAATTGTCAATGTTTTTTTCCTAGTTTGTACGTGCTAATAGCATCACTAAAAGTGCCGTAGTGATTATTTCTCATTTCATACGCTCTATTGCTTAGTTGCTCAAGAGGTTATCATTACCTTTTACCAATTTCTTCATATACTGCAAATAATTTTCGAATGTAAATGCCGAAAAGTCATCGAGTGCTCCCCATCATAATGCATCATCTGCTAAGTGCAGCATTCCGTGCGTATCATACGTTATATTTTCCTATCCATATAGCTGTACATATTCAATAAAATATTTATTCGTCTATTAATCTCTTGACATATCTATTTTGCTCATAATCAGTAGAAGGAGTTGCTAAAAGACGCATTGCCATAGCTTTAGGAAATTATACATGTTTGATTTTATTATTTTACGCAAAACAACGGATTCGGTATAAAAAAGATATTCACGAAATTCTGTTGCCTTCATTCGGTCAAATTCGTCTAAAACTCATGATTTACGGGCAAATTCACACGGAATATGTTGTTGAAGTTGAAGATTTCTTTGCGAAATATTCAAAACCTGCTGTTCAAAACGCCTAACTTCATTGGATTCAACTTTCCGGTCATTATCTTCAGACCTCTTTTGACATAGCCTAATAATACTAAGTGTATATAGTCATGGGGAATTTGAGAAATTATATCGATATTGAATCTCAATAAAGAACTTACGCTCATATGATGGTATGGCTGCGATTGAACTATAAATGATTCCGCCGTTCGTAACGGAGCGTCTATTTCTGAATAAATCACTTTCCCAATAAACTTGCCTTTGATTTCGCATTTGCCACATGCATAATATCCTCCGTGATTTTTTATGTAAGAAATATATGTTCTTGCAGGAGCATCGCATATAAAGCAATCAATTATAAATTTACTATTAGTACCTTTCCAGGTATAACCAGTCTCTGCAAGCCTTTCAGATTCCTCAACAAAGTACGTCAAAATATTTCAGCTTCTGGAGGTTTACTGTATCCATGAAAAGCTCCAATAATAAACGATGACTTGTTCTTAAAATTTCTTAAAATATCCTAGAATTGGCCATAATTGATTCTTCGAACTTTTAGTAAGCGGTAATCCGTCTATGTTGAAGGACAAATGAAATTCTTCAACTAGAAGTGTAACGGTTCGATTAGTTTCTATGATGTGACGTATGCCTTCCACAATACCGAAAAGAACATATTGCCCATGCGCCATTGGAACAGTTTCTGATTTTCTAGGTGTTTTCAAAAGTGTGCGACTATCTGAAGATACTTCATAGCTTCTTCCATTTTCATTACTTGTAACAGCTCAGTAACTGCAAATCTACAAATACTATTCATATATGTTTACTTCACAAGATTTTGCCGCAATCGATCAATATTGATATGATTATCTTCATGATTATTTTCATCCTCTGATTCCGAAGAAAAGTCACTATCATAGTTATCCGATGATATTAATTCTTCACTGAATCTTTTTTTTTGCAATGCTTCTGGAACAATTTCTTCATTTTCAAAGATTTTTTTGGATTTCTTCTCGAAGTTCTTCAAGTTCGAACAAAACGTCAGCTGTTTCATCATTATTCCTCAGAAAGAGAGCTATTGTAATTACAGCGATTATCCGGAATGTGATATTTCGTTATTTGCCTCAACATGTAGATAATCTTCTACGTCGCGTACTGCTTTCTATGCAAGTTTTTGCTTATATTTTCGAGTATTATATATATATTTTCGTTTTTTCTCCTTTGGCATGATTCAATTAGTCAATATTAAAAAGCTGTATAAAATTAAATTTATAGTATCAATATCATTTTTGCATGTATTCATCCTTGCATGACAATATGCATGAAAATTTGCAAAAGTATACTTAAAATTGCAGCAGGCATAGTATAGTATAAAAAATATAGTAAATTTCCAGACAGAGGATGCCCCCCGAATGACCTTGACATTGATATATGTTGTCAAGGTCATGACCCTGAGTGACCTCCAATAAGTTTTAGCCGTCGATCGTTATTCGTTAAAAAGTTATTAATAAAAGAAGTTTAAAAAATAATGCATTATTTCTGCTATATATATAATATTAAATCTATTCCACATAGATTTTGACTTTGAACACGAAGTGACTTTCATCTCCCCTTCCCCCAGCAAAGGAGTGACTCCGAAACAGGGGGGAGGGGGAATGAGAGTGGGGGGGGAGTCCTCTACAGTGCACGATTATCAATATTTTAAAGCAGGGAATTCTCGTGTTATATAGTTGAACTTTTTTGTTAATAACTTTTTAATGAATAATGAGTGACGGCTACAACTTGTTGGAGGTTACTCGGGGACAACATATGTCAAGGTCAAGGTCATTGGAGAGGAGTCCCCTGATCTGGAGATTTATCAAAAATATCATTTTTCACAAGTTGCGATAATTTCAGAGTAATGTTACAAATGCAATGAAAAATATCACGGAAAAAGCAAACATTTAAACACAGGATTATGTTACCTTGTAATTTGACCACAACCAAATAAAGAAATATTTTATTAGGAGCTATAGAAATGTTGTAACTTAATTAGTTGAAATTCTAACAAACAGTTCAAGACTTAAAAGCAATAAAAATATCATAAGCAATATAAAAAAATAAAGCACTTATATACCTTTCCGGACAAAAATATTGAAAAACCATATTTTATATGTTATTTTATTAACATTGGCATAAAAAAGAATGATTTTCCATCTTTAGTTTAGTTAAATAATATAATACATATATGTGCGAATTGATGAATATAATTAATAAAAATTTTCCTAATTTTTTTATTCCCCTTTTACAACTTTGAACTTACGAAACGTTCGGAACTTCAACTATAGTGTTTTAGGTTCGGAAAACATACAGATTAATTTATCATGCAACATTAATGCAAATGAATATGAAATATTTTAGTGCAACTTTAGTGTTCTTTTTGCTCATCATTAATTTTATTAATATGTAAATAGTCAAAGATGAGATTAAAATTTAAATTGTTTACATTAAGTTTCTCATTTTCATTCAAACAAAAAAAATAAGAATTAAATTTTTTCAGTTTGAATAGTATTGAAAGTATTGAATATACGCTTATAAAAATGACATTATAGTATATTTTCAAAAATTCAGAGTTCACATTTAAAAAATTATAGAATATAACTATGTGATTATTTGAAAAAATTTTGAGAAACTCCCATGATAATTTGTTAAAAGTAATGTAGTATTACAGTAAATTTGGAGAAATTTAATATTCAAAACTAGATATTCTAATAAATCGAGAGTTATTACGAAAGTTTAAGAAATTCTAAATTTTTTTAGAAATTATGATATACATTCAGAAATTAATTATTTCTTGTCAAAAATGTATCACGCAAAGTAATTCAGACATAAAGATTCTTATTTGTATACAAAGAAGGTTTGTTTTAAACACATTTCTCGTGTCTGATTCTAGTTCTGAGTTACGATTTTTCATTATTTTTTTTACAAAAATAACTGATCCTTACTTTTAAATAATGTTTTACTATTGCAAAAAAATGAAAATAAAAAATTCCTCTAAGATCTTCCTTAATACATTCAAGAACATATTAAATATTACCAAGGTAAGGCCCAATAACAGATCACTACATGCATCCATTTTGGTAAGTAAATAATGTCGGACGTGTCCGTCGACTTTGACAGAAAATTTAATTCTGGAGATAATTAATACCATTTTATTTATGCGAGTAGAACATTCCAATCGAATAATGTGCTGCAGGTTTTAGAGAGTGTTTTGGTTAATTTAAAGTTATGGTTAACGTTTCCTTTTGGTTATCATATATTGTAAAATGGGCCTCAGTGAAATATGTTACATGATATCCGTACAAAAAGAGTCTCCTGAACTTAATGCAGTCACATAACACATAAAGGATTTCTAAATTAATATGTATATAAAAAACACTACCTTATACAGTTCGCATGCGATGTTTTCCATGTACGAAGATTAAAGTATATAATAAAATTTCATTTATAATCTTTAAAAAATATAACGGTGATATTTTCACATTATTACCTTTTTCGATTTCAGTACTAAGAATTATTTCCACAACAATAATATTAGGTGTTGGAATTAATTCGTAGCGTTTTACAAGAGATGGCACAAGCAGTACACTATTTCGTTGTTACCTATAGTTCTGTATACATTGTAAACATCTATCATAGGACGTCATTTGCCGTACATAACCTTTCTTGAAATCATAAATAACAACACTGTATAATTCATTGAATATGTCAAAATTTGTGCCGAATAAAGTATATTTGCGGGGAATTTTATTACACTACTTTATTCAAAAGAAATCTGCAGCTGAAGCGCATAGAATTCTTGTTCAGACTTATGGTGACAATGCTCTGTCGGATACGACATGCAGAGACTGGTTTCGACGCTTCAAAAATAACGATTTTGAACTTGAGGATAAAGAACGTTCTGGCGCACCGAAAAAATTTGAAGACAAAGAATTAGAGCAATTACTCGATGAAGACCCATCTCAGACGCTATCAGAACTTGGAAAAATATTACAAGTTGATGAGTCAACTGTTTCAAAACGTTTAAAAGGGTTAGGAATGATCCAGAAGCAAGGACATTGGGTGCCGTATGAATTGAAGCCGAGAGACGTCGAACGACGTTTTGGCACGTGTGAACTACGGCAGAAAAGAAAAGGTTTTTTGCACCGTATCGTGACTGGCGATGAAAAGTGGATACACTACGATAATCCAAAGCGTAGAAAATCGTGGGGTAAGCCCGGCCATGCATCCACATCGTCCGCAAAACCAAATATCCATGGCTCGAAGCTTCTTCTCTGTATTTGGTGGGATCAGCAGGGTGTAATTTATTATGAACTGCTTAAACCGAACGAGACTATCACGGGGGATCGCTATCGACTTCAATTGATGCGTTTGAGTCGAGCCTTAAAAGAAAAACGGCCGCTATACGCGCAAAGACATGACAAAGTGATTTTGTTACATGACAACGCTCGGCCTCATGTTGCAAAACCAGTAAAAACCTACCTGGAAACGCTTAAATGGGAAGTTCTACCCCACCCGCTGTATTCACCTGACATAGCTCCTTCCGATTTTCACCTATTCCGTTCGATGGCACATGGCCTAGCTGACCGGCGCTTTCATTCTTACGAAGAAGCTCAAAAATGGATCGATTCTTGGATAGCCTCAAAAGACATGTCGTTTTTCCGACGCGGGATTCATGTACTGCCAGAAAGATGGTCAAAAGTAGTAGAAAGTGATGGGAAGTACTTTCATTAATGTATTTTTTAATGCTCATGTGAAATAAATAACATTCTTTCATTAAAAAAACGCTACGGAATTAATTCCAACACCTAATATATTTTATCTAAATATCTCGCAACGCGAGATACAGATTACTAAAGCCATCTATTGGAAAAATAATGGATTTCTTTTTACTACAGCTAATATAAGACAATATGTGGCTGACTTTGTGTATTTCATTGTGTATTATAAATTTAAAGTATCCTGTGAGACTTTTATCCTAAAGACTTTTGTGTGTGAAGATTTTTAGATATTTAGGTAAAATACACAGTGCGACAAATATGTTCCCGGACACGAACCACATCTCAGCAACCAATGGCGACATCTGTGCGTTCAAACATACATTTTAAAGGTTGAACATTTTACGATCATCTGTCAAAGTTTCATTCATTTTGGTTGACATATAACGAAGATATGACAGTTCATGTTAAACAAAATTTTGGTCGAGATAGAAATAATATGGAACAAAGAGCAGTGATTAAATTTAACGCAAAACTTGGTAAAAATGCATCAGAAACATTCCGATCGATGCAACAAGTTTACGGCAGTCAATGTCTAGGTCGTACAGCTGTTTTTGAGTGGCATAAGCGTTTTTTGGAAGGCAGAGAGACCCTTGAAGATGACAAAAAATCAGGACGACCAATTTTGGTTCGAACACCCGAAATGATCGAAAAAGTACGTGATTTTGTTGCAAACGATCGCAATGCATCACTAAAAATGATGGAGGAGGCTTTAAATATCAGTAGAGAAACGATTCGAACCATATTACATGAAGATTTGGGTAAAACGAAGGTTTGTGCGAAGTTTGTTCCACACACATTAAGAAGCGATCAAAAATCAGCGAGAATCAATTATTCCAGAGACATCGTTGCAGCCGCAGAAAATAATCCAAACTTCCTAAAATCAATTGTTACGGGTGATGAAACATGGTGCTTTCAATATGATCCAGAAACTAAGCGTCAAAGTGCGGAATGGAAGTCAAAAAATTCACCACAAGCAAAAAAAGTACGAAAAGTTCCATCAAAAATCAAGACAATGCTCATCACATTCTTTGATAGCAAAGGTATTATCCACAAAGAGTTTGTTCCAACTGGCCAAACAATTATTGGTGCATATTATCTCGAAGTTTTAAAGTGATTGATGGGCAGAATTCATCGTATTCGCCCCGAATATCGTGATCCAGAAGATTGGTCTTTGTTGCATGATAATGCACCGAGTCACACTTCATTGATTGTCCGTCAATGTTTGGCTCGAAATCGTGTCTCTGTGTTAAACCATCCACCGTATTCACCTGATTTGGCCCCCTGCGACTTCTCATTATTCCCAAAATTGAAATTGAAATTGAAAGGACGCTTTTTTGATGACATTCCGATCATCCAATCAGCTTCTACACAGGCATTAGAGGCAATTCCGCAAACTGAGCTAGAACATACATTTGAATCACTATTGAATCGCTGTAACAAGTGTATTGAAGCCAGAGGAGAATATTTTGAATAATAAAACCAAAAAATATGGCATATTTGTTGTTTCAATTATGATTTTCAGGCCCTGTCTGAGAACATATTTGTCGCACTGTGTATATTTGTATATGGTAGCAGTAATATATTTTAATCAATAAAAATGTAATTAATTGAAAAGTTTTAGAAACGACAATACTATATATACATTCATCGTATTGATCATTCAAGTAAAAAGTAAAATTTTTGTCAAATTACATTATATCGCTGACATAATTGTCATTTTCATCAAAATAATAATTGATAGAATCAGATAGAGTTGTAAACGCAAAAAATTCTTTTGAATAATTGTCATATTGTGTCCTTTAAGCATATACATATAATTTTCTTTCTTCGTTATTAAGTTGACAGAAATATAAATTTGACAAAATTATATTGGGAGTACAAATTAGTTCGGTCCGTTTTTTTGTGTTCAAAAATGCATTTATTTTAAAACAAAATGAATGAACAGATTAATTAAAGTATTAGCTATTACTTTTTCCCATCTCTCAGGCAATTTTCGAATTCCATCTCAAAAAAATGACTCGTCTTTGGAGGCGATCCAATTTTGGAGCCAATTTTCGATTTCTGCGAAAGAAGTCAACTGGTAACGTGCTGCATCCTTCGGAACAACCAGTAATCAGAAGGAGCAATGTCCGAAGAATACGGCGGGTGCGGTAAAACATCTCATTTGAGCATTTCCAAATATTTTTTTACGACTTTTGCGACATGAGACCGAGTGTTGTCATGAAGAAAAATAACTTTATCATATCTTTGCTCGTATTCCGGCCGTTTTTCTCGCAATGCTCAAACGAATCAATTGTAGCAGATACCGATCGCCCGTAATGGAATCGTCAGGTTTCAGCAGCTCATAGTAAACAACACCCTTTTGGTCCCACCAGATACAGAGCATGATCTTCGAACCATAAATGTTCGGCTTTGATGTTGAGGTCGATGGCAATGATTGAAGGCTTAGCGTAGTATTTTTTCTTCTTGGAGTTGTCGTAGAATATCCACTTCTCATCTCCAGTCACAATCCGATGCAAAAAACCTTTTCTTTGTTGTCTTTCAATCAGCTCTTTGCAAGTGAAAAATCGCCTTTCAACGTCTCTCGGTTTCAGTTCATAAGGCCAATTTCCTTGTTTTTGAATTATTCCCATGGCTCTCAATCGTGCAGAAACGGCTTGTTGAGTTACTCCCAATGATTCTGCAAGCTCCTCTTGCGTTTGACTCTGATCTTCTTCGAGTAACGCCTTTAATTCTTTGTCTTCGAATTTTTTTGGCTGTCCAGAGCGAAGCTTGTCTTCAGCTGAAATCTCCATCCTTGAAACGTCGAAACCATTCCCTACATGATTATCAGTACATTTATCAGTTGGAACAGTGTCACCATAAATTGGGCTTTAGCTGCACTTTTCTTCCAATTAAAGCAGAAAATTAGAACCTCCCGCAAATGCTGCTTGGTTAACACAATATTCGACATTTCAAACACAATAAAAATCAAGGTTTTTGTATGAAACTCAAAGATATAAACTGAATATTATTAGCAGATGTCTAACCTCTCTGAAAACTCCAAAATCAGCTGTCACTATGAACTATTCACACAGCCGGAGCCATCTTTTGAAAAACGGACCGAACTAATTTGTACTCCCAATACTTTTTGACTCAAATAACCAATACAATGAATCTGTACTTGTTTCATCAATTACAATAATAAATTACAATAATAAATTCTTACATGTGTGAATTCTTACATATGAAAAATGTTAGTGGAGAATTTGTATATTTTGATAATGTTATATTTTCTTTAAGTAAAAAGCATGAAAGAAATGTATGCTTTTTTATTTAAAAAAATCTCTAAATCAATACTTTTATATTCATATGTATAAGATTCACATACATTATAATTTATCATTCTAATTGATTTAACAAGTACAGATTCATCGTATTGGATAACGGATCACAGTACTATGATCCGCCTCTGTAGGTCTAATCGGAGGAAGAAGAAAGAAGGATTTCATAACGTAAAATGCATGTCGTGGTGGAGTTAGAAGGCTCTAACTTAAACCTTTGTTTTTTGATTAGGTCACAAAATGCATTAAATCACTATATTACACAATATATATGTTGGATGACGGTTTTTTTGTTGCAGATTCGCCATGTGCATACACATACACATGATATAAAATTTGTTAATGCTGAAAACATTATTTTATTTCCTTTAAAACCTGGTTAAGATGAAATGAGAGAGCATTTAGAGAGAGTACAATCTATATCAGTTAATTTGAATTTTTGCTTTATACTTACATTAGCTCTTGATTTTTCTCCAAAAAGTTAAACTTTTCACTCGCGTTTAAATAAGGTTATGGTGACTATAGGTTACGGCGGTACTATTCCTCAATATGGCTTCATCTTCTTCTTCTTCTTTTTATTGGCTCCGCAACCAAGCAGATTGGAACTGAGTCATTGAGTATCCGCCTTATGCGGGTATGCTTCCGATTGCATATAAATCGATTGTGTGAGACTTTAAGAGGGGGAAGCCGTCCCCTCAAACCGGGCGCCTGCTGCCATCCGACGGTGGTCGCGCGTCATGGGAAAAGGGGATTATCAAAAGTAAAGTTCGGAGGCCTTCGTAAAGGCCATAAGAAGCCTACAAAGTTTAGGAGAAGGATGGGACAGGGAGGGAAAGATGTCATCAGGGGATTCGGGAAATTTAGGTCTACAATAATTACGAAGGGGAGATGACTTTTGACTGTAGAGTTCGCACTGGAAAATGACATGGTTGGCGTCCTGTACCTCTGCTCCGCAGGGACACGCTGAGGAGTCCACAATGTTTACTCTATGAAGGCTGCTATTGAGATTATAGTGGTTGGATCTAAGACGGTTAATCATGATGATTTCCTCTCTATTAAGGGAGGTTTTATTGAACCAGGTTTTATTGGAAAGTTCATAGGAAAGCGCTTGTGATGAAGTGTGCCTTTATACGCTGCCGCTGAATTTAGATATGCCCTAAATCGCGCCTTCAAGATCTCTTTGGATTCAGTGAACATATCTTCATACGGAATCTTAAAGGCCGGGGCGCCTCTGTGGAAGCATGTTTAACAATCTCATCCACTTTCTCGTTTCCTGGAATACCCGAATGGAATCCAAAAAAGTGTGATTTTAATTCCCTTCTTTGAAGCATTCAAAATATTCTGTCTGATGTCATAAATAATAAAGTTATTCTGGATATATCTATTGTTATTTATTGCGTCAAGAGCACTTTTGGAGTCGGAAAATATAACAATATTTTTATTTTCTCAGTCCCTGGCAAGAAGTGTGGCTTGAAATATGGTCCAGAGTTCTGCCGAAAAGATAGAAGTTTCCCTGGGAAGTTTATGCTTAATGGCGAAGTCCAGGTCCGGTGAATAGACGCCGGCTCCTACTGCGGTGCCCGATTCCTTAGATCCGTCTGTATAGATGGAGACAGCATCCTGCCTAAGCCCGGACATTTTGGACAAGAAATCAGCTGCTACGGAGTGCGTTTTGTCCTTTTGGTTGCATTCTAACATGGATTTCACATAATAGGTTGTGACATTACTTCGAATTCGTGTCAGAAGGCCGGGGGATATGTGGCGCGGTGTACAATTTTCTTGTCTGGATTATGGGAGATGTAAGCTTTGAAAAGTTTTGAGTTTTTAATGGCTTCGGTTTTACAATTTCTTTGAGAAGCTGCGCATTCAAGTTCCTGCAGGGCTTCGTATGAGGTGTTGAATTTATGAGCCATAGATTTGTATATGAACTTGGAGGTAAGATTAAATCTATGGTGCAAGAGGGGTTCCCGGGCCTCGCTCAGCATGACGTTTATAGGTGTGGAAATACGATATCCCATTGCTTTTCTGACAGCCTTGTATTGAATACGAAGAAGTTTGACAAAATCCGCGGAATCTGTTCCAGGAGAAAATTTGTGAGCATACTCAACCGTGCTTCTAAAGGTCGTTCTATAGACGAAAAGGAGAAGACCAGGATGTGATCCCCATTTAACGCCAGACAATGAAGAATTGATACTTACAATTTTTTTACCTTTTTCAATAAGAGCCTTAAGCTATAAGTTGCCTGACAGTTTTTCATTTAAAATAATTTCCAGGAATTTATGAGAGTAGACTCTAGGAATGTCAATTTTAATAGTAGGAGCTTCTGAGTATCTTTTGGATTGAGAGAATATGACGTATTTCGATTTATTTGACAAGAGTTCAAGTCCTCTGTATCTGAGATATGTAAAAATATTGTTAATTGAGTTTTGCACAGAAGAAATTGTCGCTTCAATGTTGCGTTATGTAGAGTATATAACGACATCATCTGCATATTGTAATATCCGAGATTCCGAGTGTAGATTAGAATTAATATGTCTAAGATAGATATTAAAGAGTATAGGAGTGGAGCCCTGTAGCGTACTCTTATAAAAATCAAATGGGCTCGAGAGCGATCCATCGACCACAAAATACAGGCGTCTTTTACTAATAAGATTTTCTATGAATTTCCTATAGGTGCAGGGATGCCAACTTCCATCAGATCATTAGTTAAGATGTGAAGGTCGACATTGTCGAATGCACCAGTGATATCTAAAAAGACCGCAACTGGGGGTGAATTTTTAATGAAACTAGTTCTAATATTAGTATTATAGTTAGAGTAGCCAAATTGTCAATACAAGATCTGGAAGATCGAAAGCCAGATTGCGTCTGCGGCAAAATAGGGCAAGATTCCAAAAGCCAAACTAAGCCTAAAATAAATCATATATTCCATAATTTTGGAGTAGCAGGAAAGTAATGGGTCGAATGGATTCTCCCCCCGATTTTGGGATCAAAACAACAAACGAGACCAGGATTCCGGGAACACATCTTGAGCTAAGATTTTATTATATAAACTCAAAAGTTGAGTTCGATATTCATCATGGAAGATTGGAAATTATGTTATAGTCAACCTGGTTCAAACCAGGAACGGACCGCTTTTTGATTACGTTGATGACTCTTGACAATTCGTCAGATGAGAAAGTTTCTCCTAGCCAGTGATGTATGTTATTTTGGAGAAGATCCTCTTGCTTTATATCGTCTATATGCTTCGAACGATCGTAATATCAATAGAGGGGAACACAGTTTGTCTATTGCTTCAAGCGATACTTTTGTTCTTGTAGGAGGCAGAGGATTCCTTGTTACGTCTAAAGCACCTGATGAGAGACCATATTTGCTGCGAGGAAGTGGCATTATTGAATCCTTCTACTAACTTTCTCCAACCAAGGCGCTTTGCCTCAGACAAGCACATTTCTTTTTGGCTTTTCTGAAATTGTCAAAATGGACTCTATCAGGATACGCAATGAATTCCTTAAACGATTTTTTCCGTTCTTTGGCCGCATTATCGCATCCTTCATTCCACCAAGGAGGAGGATCTAGACGATTCGAGTTGACCTTGCTACGCGGTAAATCCTTGCCAGCAGGTAGCAAATTCTTAGCAGATTCCAGGATATGTTTAGAAAATGTATTGTATTGAGAGAGGACGTTCGTCGCACGAGATTTCGTGAGCAGTTCTTTAGAATAACGTAAAGCTTATCCAGGTCTTCCGATTTTAATTTCAATTTGTAGCAGAATTTTTTAGAAGAGCAGGGAAAGAGTCTAATTTCCATAACGATAGAAAAATGATCGCTGCTGTACGTGTCATCAAGAACAGAGTTATTACACAGGGGAGCAAGAAGAGGAGAAACTAACCCAAGATCAATGACTGATTTGCGAGCAGAAATATGTACGAGGGTAGGAGAACCATCATTTAGAATTACAAAATCATTGTCTTCAATGGCTTTTAATCATTAACCTCTTATCCGAGCCCGATTGAGAGGCGCAGCCCCAATTTGTGTGAGCGTTGAAATCTCCTATGAACAAAACTTGATTGTATTCTGCCAAGGCATTAAATATTCAGATAGAATGTGAGAGAAGTGTCTTGACCTGGGTGCCTATAGATATTTACTAAAATGATAGGGTCCTTACAAGAGTAAAGTTTAATGACTTGATATTCCACGGATGTATGATCAACGTTGTCTAAATAAATAGTTTAAAACTTGATGTTTTCTCGAATCCAGGTACAGATACCACTGTGTCCCGTTTGCGTGACATCTGCCCTAACGACGTTAAAAGATTTGATTTTCAGATAGTCACCTGGCTTAAGCAAAGACTTCTGAACACAGATCACATTATGGTCTTGAGAGAAGGTCTGCAGCGATGACAGGTTACCACGGGTTCCCCTACAGTTCCATTGTATGGATTTTAAATTGCTCTGAAGATTTTTTGGATCGTTTACCCGGAAGATGGGGGTGTTTTGGTCTCAGACCCCGAGAGAGGGGATAAAGATGAGGGAGAAGTATAAGTATTTTTATTGTCCAGATTAATTTCGAAAATTATTCCTATAGCTGTCAAAGTATTGGGGGGAGTGGTTGCGATTCCAAGATTCAGGCGGATCTATTTGGCTATGATAATTGGGAGGAGGACGGAAGCTAGGATAATTGATAAAATCGTGCGCATTATTATTAGGGAAACTATTGGGCATGGGAATAAGTTTCCGCCCTTTTTAAATGAAAAAGATGTGTTTATTTAAACAAATCTGTATAAGTGAGTTTATTCAAAGTATGCTCTTTAGAAAGCGACAACTTTCTCCCACCTTTCCGGTAATAAACGGATTCCTCGAATGAAAAAATCTGGTTCTTTTGAAGCGATTCATTCATCAAGCCATTTTTTGATACCTTCATAAGAATTGAATCGTTCTCCAGAAAGGGCCGACTGCATGGATCGGAACAAATGGAAATCTGAAGGGGCAATGTCCGATGAATACGACGGGTGGGAGAATTTCCCACTTTACTCCTTCCAAGTATTTCTTGACCGGTTTTGCAACGTGTGGCCTAGCGTTGTCATGTGACAGAATCAGCTTGTTGTGCCTATTGTCCCATTCCGGTCGTTTTTCTTTCAAAGCTTGGTTTAAACGTATCAGTTGTAGCCGATAACGATCGCCAGTGATGGTTTCGGACGGTTTGAGCAGCTCATAATGTATAATACCTCTTTGATCCCACCAGATGCACAACATAATCTTCGAAGCATGGATATTTCGTTTTGGCGTTGATGGACCTGGTTCACCTAGCATCACCCATGCCTTCAAGCGTTTAGGGTTATCGTAGTAGATCCATTTTTCATCGCCAGTTACGATACGATGTAGAAAACCCTTCCTTCGTTGTCATTGATGAAGCATCTCGCAGATGACCAAACGTCTTTCCATGTCTCTCTCTTTCAATTTGTATGGCACCCAATTTCCTTCTTTTTGCACCATTCCCATTGCGTGTAGACGTTTTCCAACAGTGGATCTATCAACATTTAACTCTTTTACCAACCTATCGAGCGATAAACACGAATCTTCTTCGAGTAATGCTTCCAATTCTGCATCTTCAAATTTTTTCGGTGCACCTTCGCGTTCATTGTCACGCACATCAAAATCACCACTGTTGAATCGCCGAAACCATTCTTTACAACTAGTTTTCGATGGAGCATGCTCATCGTAAATATCTACGAGCAAACGATGCGTTTCCGCAGCATTTTTCTTTAAAATAAAATAATGGAGTAAAACTTCCCGCAAATGTTGCTTTTTTGGAATAAATTCCGACATCTCCAACGCAAAAAAAGTTATTCTTTGTTACGCTTCGAACGAATGCCATCTATTGGGCTCAAAAGTTTGGACACACACCTTTCAAAAATGTCTTGCCGTTCTATCACACGAGCAATGCTACTAACGACATCTTTCTGCAATGGGCGGAAACTTATTCCCATACTCAATAATATTTCTAATAATTGAAAGAATTATATTCACAATACTCGAAAAATCATGATTTTGAAAGCAATGAATCAATTCCGAAATTAAATTCATAATTTCTAAAATTCGTGCCCTCAAAAGAATTTGCATTGCTAAAGCCATGCTGAGGAGGGGGGGGGGGCATCTTGATATGCTAAGTCATTAGCTGCGAAGCGTTCGTTATTTCTTTGATAATCATAGACCGCATTTTGATGTGCTCTTCTATCATAACTTGCGTTATTAAGATGTTGTTGACTGAAGCTTCTGCAAAGAGGCGCAGGGCTGGAAGGGATCCGCGTAGGGAGATGAACGGTTCTTGTGGAGTCCGTTGGAACTACCAGAATCAGTGTGCGACCTTGGACTTGAACTGGTGATATTTGCATAAGATTTGTATTCTCTTCCGTAGTCATCCGAATCTAAAATATTGAAAGAGTTAAAGCTTTCAAAACTTGACAGTTCCGGGGAACTAAAGTTTCCGTCTTAAATATGGGAAATTATTTAAATCCATCCTAGGCTTGATTTGGGAAGAATATCTGTTATTATCATTAATGATTCTTCTAGCATCTGCGATGGGGATGTTTTCGGTGACAGCCAAGTTAATAATTTGATCCTGTTTCAAAACTATCGGGCAGTCCTTGGAAGTTGCGAGGTGATTATCTTTGCAGTTAATGCACTTGTCACTTTCTATACGTCCAGAACAAGAGCTCTCGGCTCCCGCCTCGTGTCTATTGCCCTCACAATAAAGGCATCTTGGCTGACTCTTGCACACTTTTGCAATGTGTCCGACTCTGTAGCAAGCAAAGTAGATGCGAGGCTTCGGAATGAAAGGATGTACCTCATGCCTAGTCTTAAACAGGAATACTTCACGCGACAAAATTTGGCCTGCAAATTTTATACGCAGTGTCTTTGACGGTATATATTCAGTTTTGCCGTCTTTGATTGTCCTTCTGTTGAACCTATGGATGTCCAGAATTTTACTATTACGAGGAACTTTAATGTGTCTAAGGACAGCTTCCAAGTCAAGTTCAGTTAGAACATCTTGTATGACTCCCACTCTTAAGACTCGGAATGCTGGAATGAAGGCTTTCAGATTATGCTCAGAAAAAAATAGGATTATCAATTAATCTATTTGCAGCCAAGGCAGTTTTTGCTTCTATGAGTATTTTTCCTTTATCTATTTTCTTGATTTCCTGTATACCCGGAATACCTTTCGTTTTCGTTATGATGCTGGAAATTATCGTAGAGTGTATTGATTTTTCACAATTCATGTTATAGACGTAGACTGCATACAGGCCGTTATCTTGCGAGTTATATTTCGCTGGTGCCTTAGGGTTAGAAGAATTGAGGTTATCACGAGCATGCGGATCTGATAAACTCACGTCTTTGTCCTGTTATGATTGCAATCCCTGTGAATTTGACGATGAGGAAATTCAGAAGATTTCTTTAGGGGGGAAACAAGGGGCGAATCCTGGCTTACGTCCCGTCAGAAAGAGGACGTTTCCTTGAGTTAATTATTTCATCGATGTCCATGGGTGAACTATGAGATGACACTGTTGCGGTATCCTCTTGAGACCTTGAGGCTGATGCAACCTCGCAGTTCAAATTGCACGGTTCGGCCATGTCTGCTTTATTTATGAGAAACTTGAGCATAATGTCAGATAGATTTTCCGGTGCTCTAGAATTCACTTATACTTGCAATAGAATTTGCAAGTTCATGCGGGTTATAGACGAGGGTGTAGGGAAAAGGAAACACTACGCGAGCTATGATTAATTCTCTCACTTGAATCCGAGGCTGTGCCTCTATGTGAGGAGGACGCCGCCACGTGCGACGTTTGCACTATTGAAAAACCGGGAAAAGTACGATAATACGTGGATGTCCGTCAGTAAAAAGAAAACAACCCCCCGAAAAGAACCAAAGAAAAAAACTATAACACAGATACCCGCAAAACACGCAAAAGCAATCCCGAAAGCGCACACGTCACATAAACACGTCCGCCTTGCATGGGCGTCCACGCCGGAATCATATGGCACTGGCCATGGTGGAAATATAAAAGTATGCTCGTTTTCAAAACGAATTTCGTACCATTCTGCGCATAACTAGATGCAGCCATTTTAAACATTTACATCACAGTAACTTTGAAATGACATATTGTGGATATATGAGTACGTGTCAAGTAAAAACGTGTACAAATAGCTTCCGAAAAAAAAGGATTTTACATTTTTTTCGATTTCTAAAGGAAAGAACTCAACATAATGTCATAATGTCATAATGGTATAGCGCCAACTTCAAATAACCACGACAACATGGCAGCTTCAAAATTCCTCTTTTCCGTTAAACTGAAAGGAAAGGAAGGATTCTGATTGGTTGATCCTCTTATGCACTATAATGAGTTATGCGTTACGCAAAAATCTGTGTTACAGCCTTAAAAGTGGTCATAATAAAAAGAAATTGAAAAAAAAAAAATTGAAAAATGGACAAACACTCGCAAGCAATCACAAGTGTCACGAATTGTTTAAATAATTGAAAATTACTTGGAAAATGTAAAAAGAAATTAATAAAAAAATAATTTTACTTTTTTCAAAGTTGTTTTAAACAGACATTTTTTTTAATATCGATGAATTATTAACAATTTTAAAATATATTTATATATTTAAAAAATTACATAAAATATAAAAAATAAATTTAAG
>JAANIC010000293.1:115454-128808 GCA_017607545.1 Acromyrmex charruanus
AAAAATTTGAATTATATTAATTGAATTGCTGGAAAATTGTTAGAAAAATTGAAGACATATTCACGATTCAATAATGTAAACTATAATAGTAATAATGACAATAATAATAATAATAATAATAATAATAATAATAATAATAATAATAATAACAACAACAACAATAATATTAATCATTATGATAACAATAATATTCAACATTTATGAACATACATAGCGGACATTCTCGGGACATACAACAAACGTCTTTCAGACATTTCATGAATGTCCTTAGGACATCTTCAAAATGTCTTATTAATGTAAAGAACATACAAAGTTCGAATTTTAAATATATATTCATAATGTATGTCAGAAATGTATTAAACATACATAATATTGAATTTTGTGATCCAGTCCCTGAATATGTCTTTTGGATGTCTTACAGACGCCCTACCATAGCTATATGCTAAAGAACGTCCGTAGGACATCTTTCGGATGTCATCAAAACATAACCAGGATTTTTGAAGACATACAGCGGACGTCTGAAGGATGTCATGTGTTGTGTATAGATTCGTATAAATATTCTATCGTTTATTCGATATTAAATCGGATAATGTGATAGAATCGTATAGAGAAGCTTGCGTATTCAGATAAATATTTTATCGTTTAAAAAGGTAAGATACAAAACGATAGAATAACTCCGATATGTGTGCTGAAATATGCGAAATAATTATTCAATGACCTAAATGACACGTTATATTGCCAACAATAGGATTATTATTTTTCTATAACATCTGTCTTATTCAAATATATAAGGACATTTTCGGATTAAATTGTATAGGTTTATACAAGCATCCTATCATTTATTTGATATTAAATCGGATAGTATGATAGGATCATATAGAGAAGCTTGCGTATTCAAATAAATATTCGTTTAAGTAAGATAAGATACAAAACGATAGACTTTTTTATCTGGTGTGTTTATATTTATCCGATAAGTATGATAGATTCAGATAAAATCATATAGAATTTCTATCAGATTTCGATAAATTTCTATCGTTTTTTATCGAGTTTTTTAAGCAGGGATATTAATTCTACAATATTGGAAAATTAATACAGTCTCAAATAAAATTATAATAAAAAAATTCAAACGAAAAGATACCCAGTAAGCTCCAAGTCCTTAAAAAATGTCACCTGCATATCTATATGTATATGCATAAAGCATTCATTCAGGACACTCATATACAAATATGCAATAACTCACGAACCCTTCTAAAAATATGAGTATTATATGGAATTAAAGCTTGAACCTTCCCCCTTCCAACGATATTTGTAACCTTACTCTTGCATCATCCTTACATTTAATTAATCTCTAAAAAAACCACCACTGTCGGCGTCGCAATATAAAATTGACCGCCTATGTATACATATATTAAACCTCGTATACATAGCAGACTAAACTACCTTACCGAATTCCCGCGACCTAGTAGAATTAATTAACAATTAAATGTGAGATCATTGCTAAGAAAAATTGTTAATTATAATAATAAATTGTTATAAACATTTGACTATATTAACTACTGTTCGAGATACAGCCAGCATGTACAGTTTTTTGCATGTTTATCGTTCGTGCGACATGCGGATCGAAAGCTTCTAGAAGGATCCCAAGCGTCCTTAGAAGTTTCCAAAACATCTCCGAGTCGAAAACAATAAGCCAAGCCGCACGTCGCACGTACGCAGATCTCAACCGCTATAACGGCGAACCGACTCGAATCCGTCGCAGCGCACGCGCGATCGCGTGACGCAAAACGCGTAATGTGCGTCAATCCCAATCAGGAATCCAGATTTAATGGGCGCGCATGGCAATTGCGCGCCGCTCGGCCGTCGCGCTCGAAACTGCCAATCGCCGCCCAAAACCGAGGGTCACCTCACAATTTTCAATTGTGTGACAATCTCATAGGCGAATGCAAAGGGAAGCCTTTGTTCTTAAGAGAGAATAAAAGGAAGACCCGAGAGATCAATCGCTCTCTTAGTTTCGCTGCTCTCGAGTTAACGCTTCGCTACCAGTGCAACCGCCTAGTAAAACCGCCATAAGGAAGATTCCTTCGAGAACCGCCGAGAAAACCGCCGCGTTTAATCCGCAATCGACATTTCGCGTAAAGCGAAATACAGCTAAAACGCCGTATCACTCAGATTATCTCGCTCTGACTCGCTCTCGAACATTGCTGGTCCTTCGAGCCGGATTCGCCGTCGCCGAATTCATCATACGATCGGGAGTATTATCGCGTTCAGTGCGCGTATTATCTGAAAGGAATCAGAGAGAGAAACCATGAGTGACGAAATAACTGCCTTGCTGTCCGCTCAGAGCGACATTCATGGTCGCATGGCCAGATCAGTGGCCAATCTGAAGAAGATGGGGACGACGAACATCACCCTCCACGCTGTCGAAACCCGCTCAGCGCTTCTCGACCAGCTGTGGACGAAATTCGAGAAACAACACGAGCTCATTCGAGCACATTACAAGGAAGCCTTCGATCAGAGTGAGTACAACACGTCTCAATTTGCCGATTCCGCCGAAATTACGTACGTGCAGCAGCGTAGCCTGCTAAACGATTACCGGATAAAGCTCAAGGCAGAGAAATTGAGCACAGCTCCTCCGAGTGAATCGGGAACCGATTGTTCTATCAAGTCGGCGCTGCCGCGGTTGAAAATCCGATCGTTCTCGGGCGCGTTTGAAGACTGGCCTTCGTTCCGGGACATATTTTTGTCCATCGTTGGCAGCAACCCGTCTATCTCGAACGTAGAAAGATTTCATCACTTGAAGCATTGCTTGGAAGGATCCGCGGAGGCATTGATACGCCCGCTAGCCATAACCGGAGACAATTATTCGCGCGCGTGGGCGCTGCTCTGCAAGCATTATGAGAACAAAAGGGAACTGTCGCGCTCCAATTTCTGTGCGTTCACCTCAGTACAGAAAATGAAAAGCGACACCGCCGAGGAACTTAGCCGCATCTACAACGCCGCGATCAGTGCCGTAAACGGCCAAGAAAGTATAGGCAGACCAATGGATTCACATGGCTTCGACCTGTTCAATCACTTAGTCATCGAACTTTTCGACCCGAAAACGCGTCTCGAGTGGGAATCGCACACGAGCGATTCCACGGACTTGCCAAACCACGACACGCTACTGGACTTCATCACAAGGAGAACGCTGACACTCAAGGCCGCAAGACCAAGGGCCACTAAGGTCCCTGGAGAGCCACCGCGAACCGCGAAATCGCTCGTCGTCAAACGCGTAGCCGACGCTCCCGGTTGCGTCCTGTGCAAGGGTCGGCATAACGTAATGATGTGCGAGCAATTTAAATCGAAATCTGCATCCGAGCGTAAGTCCGTCGCCGAAACGCATCGACTATGCTACAATTGCCTCGGTTCGCACCCGGTCGCGAGATGCCAGTCGACGAAGACGTGCTTCTCGTGCAAGGCGAGACATCACACTCTCTTGCATGAAGCGTACGTCGTTGCGAAACCCGCCGAAGCCAGTGTGTTGACCGCGGTGCGCCAAGACAGCGAGTGCAAGGCCATTCTGCTCGCTACTGCGAGGGTTACGGTCGATGATCGTCACGGGGTTCCACACCCGGTTCGAGTCCTGATCGATCAAGGATCGGAGGTGTCCTTGATCTCCGAGGCGCTAGTTCAGCGCTTACGCCTGCCGCGATCCCGCGCGGCAATCTCAATCCTCGGCATCGGCGGCTCATCCTCGGGTTCCTGTCGCGGGAAGGTGTCTCTCAAGCTCACCTCCAGGACCAATGGAGCTCGAGTCACCGCTGTCGCCTTCATCCTGCCACGTCTCTCGTTATATCAAGGAGCAATTTCGACATATGAGACTACATGGCCTCACATCAAGGGTCTCCAGCTGGCCGATCCACAATTCTCAGCCACCGATCCCATCGAGCTGCTGCTCGGCGCGGAAGTGTGCTCCATCATTCTGCAAGAAGGCCTGCGAAAGGGCGATTCGCACACTCCCGTCGCTCAGGATACTCTGCTCGGATGGATCCTCTCGGGAGGCTGCGGCGAGAATCCCCCAGCGACTCCACGCCGCTCCTTCCAGTGCACCGCCGACCACGAGCTGACCGCGCTCGTGCAACGTTTCTGGGAACAGGAGAAGGAACCTTCCGCCTCAGTGCCCCTCACACCAGACGAGCAACGATGTGAGGAGCTCTTTGCACGAACTCACAGCCGCACCGCTGCAGGGAGGTATGTTGTGCGGCTGCCATTTGCCGCGCCGCCTGCAGCTCTCGATGACACCCGCCAATCAGCCGAGCGACTGCTCACCGCCATGGAGCGACGATGCGACCGCGACACTCGATTCGGATGCCTGTACCGCGCCTTTCTAAAGGAATACGAAGAGTTGCATCACATGGAGGCAGCGCCAAGGTCATCGGAATCTCAGGCACGATGTTTCCTGCCTCACCATGGGGTGCTCCGAGAATCGAGCTCGTCGACCAAACTCAGAGTGGTGTTCAACGGATCTCAGAGTACACGGTCCGGTAAGTCGCTAAACTCTCAGCTACTGGTCGGCGCTAACTTGTTGCCATCGCTCGCCAACGTGCTGACCCGATGGCGATGGCACCGATACGCGATCGTGACGGACATCGAGAAGATGTACCGCCAAATCCTCGTGGCGCCTGAAGACAGAGAGTATCAGTGCATTCTCTGGCGTCACTCACTCGACGATCCGGTCCGCGAGTACCGATTGAACACAGTGACATACGGCCTGTCGTGCGCGCCGTTTCTTGCTATCCGTACTCTTCGCCAGCTCGCCGATGACGAAAACGCGAGATTTCCGCGAGGCTCCGCCGCGTTAAGACACGATTGCTACGTCGACGACATAGTAACCGGAGCACACACGAGAGAAGAGGCAATCGCGAAGCAATCCGAACTCCGTCAGCTGTGCATGGCGGGCGGGTTCCCGCTGAGAAAATGGGCCTCCAATCATCCTGAAATTCTCGTCGGCATTCCTGCGGATCATTGTCTCGCGGATGCGCGGTCGTGGGAACACGAGGGCCACGCTACACTGGGCCTGCAATGGCATCCGGTGGACGACACCTTCGCGTTCTCGATTCAAGGCTGCGCCATCGAAAATTTCACCAAGAGGAAAGTTCTCTCGGAGACTGCGCGCTTGTTTGACCCGCTCGGATGGTTGACACCAGTAGTGATTCGCGCAAAAATCTTGCTTCAATCAGCATGGTTGCAGAAGCTGGACTGGGACGCCCCGCTCCCTCAAGCAGACGCCTGCCATTGGAGCCGTTTCCTGGAGGAACTTCCAAGGCTGGACCAGCTCAGAGTCAACCGCTGGTTGAACACAGGCGCCAAGGATGTTGCAATCGAATTGCACGGATTCGCCGATGCGTCCGAACGAGGGTACGCGGCCGTGGTGTATCTTCGTGTCAACAGCACTGACGATGTCAAGATTCTCCTGCTAGCAGCAAAGAGCAAGGTCGCTCCAATCAAACCGGTGTCCTTGCCGCGATTGGAACTGTGCGCCGCCGCCTTGCTCACAAAATTGGTCGCACACACACGCATCGTTTTAAGTCTGTCCACAGCTCCAGCCACTCTTTGGTCCGACTCCACGGTCGCACTCTATTGGATCCGGAGTCACGCCTCCCGATGGAAGACCTACGTGGCCAACCGCGTGTCCATGATTCAAGAGGCTCTTCCAGAAGGACGATGGCGTCATGTCCCCGGAAAGGACAACCCGGCCGACTGCGCTTCTCGGGGGATAACGCCAGGAGAGCTCATAGACCATCCACTCTGGTGGTCAGGCCCCCCTTGGCTGCTCAGGGACGACTCGACGTGGCCCAACGCTCGGCTTGAGACTCCATCGGAGGAAATGCCCGAGCAACGCATCCACTCTCACGCCGTCACGTCCAAGGTGGTCACGGAGCCGGAGCTCCTTCTCCGATTCTCTTCACTCCACCGGCTCCTGAGGGTCACAGCGTGGTGCTTACGCTGGCTGCACCAACGGAAACCGCCAACAACAGAAAGAAGTCTGGGGTCGACCTTGACGCCCGACGAGATCGACGCGGCACTGGGACGATGGATCCGAGCAGTTCAGGCGTTGCATTATCCACGCGAGGTCACTGCCACAGAGGATCAACGCCCGACGCCACCTCGCAGCCAGCTGCGAACCTTGAGTCCCTTCATCGACAAGCAAGGGACGCTGAGAGTCGGAGGTCGACTAAAGCACGCGATTCTCTCTCCGGACGAGCGGCATCCAACAATCATTCCGCCGCACTCACATCTCGCACGCCTCTTAATATTATCATGTCACCGCCGAGCACTCCACGGAGGGGTGCAACTGACTCTGGGCCTGTTGCGTCTGCGGCACTGGATCCCTCGAGGGCGAGCCACAACGAAATACTGGCTGCATCGGTGCGTCACTTGCACTAGATGGAGAGGGGTCACGCCACAGCCGCCGATGGGCAACCTTCCTCAAGGACGCGTAACCCCAGCACGTCCATTTCTCAGGACCGGTATCGACTACGCCGGACCGATACTCCTTCGAACGAGCCGAGGACGCGGGCACCGGTCCCACAAGGCCTTCATCGCAATTTTCGTGTGTCTCTGTTCCAAGGCAACGCACCTTGAAGTCGTGTCTGACTACACGACGGACGCATTCCTGGCCGCGCTTCGTCGATTCACGTCAAGGAGAGGAATCTGCTCGGACATCTACTCCGACTGTGGCACGAACTTCGTGGGCGCCGACCGCCAGATACGAGAACTTTTTCGCGCATCCTCCGCCAACAACAGCCGCATCGCGAATACTGCGGCCTCAGAAGGAATCCGGTGGCATTTCAACCCACCTTCCGCACCCCACTTCGGAGGCCTCTGGGAAGCAGCAGTGAAATCAACGAAGTACCATCTTCGAAGGGTGATCGGCGACGCCACGCTCACTTATGAGGAGATGAGCACCCTTCTAGCTCAGGTAGAAGCCTGCCTGAACTCTCGGCCATTGCTGGCGCTATCCGACGATCCGGACGACCTCTCAGCGCTCACTCCAGGACACCTGCTCATCGGAGCGCCGCTGTTGACCATCCCAGAGCCGTCGCTCGCAGAAAGGACATTGAGCCCTCTCTCTCGTTGGCAGCATCTTCAGGCAATGCGTGACCATTTTTGGGAAAGGTGGTCGCGGGAATACCTGCATTCCTTGACCTCACGCCCGAAGTGGTGCAAGGTAAGCGCCGCGCCTCAGGTTGGCTCATTGTGCCTCATACTGTCAGAGACATCACCGCCGAGCCGATGGCCTCTAGCGCGCATCACCAAGCTGCACCCAGGAGAGGACGGGGTGACCCGAGTGGCAACGGTCCGTACAGCGTCGTCCGAGCTCGTCCGACCCCTGGTCAAGTTGGTGATGCTGCCTGGACCCGCTGCCTCGCCCACTCTACACGCGGACTCGCACGAGCCGTAAAACCGCACTTTATTGTAAACCGCGCGATCCTCGTCAAAGCACTCGCGTCAGTCAAAGCACGCGCAATGTTCGCGTTTATTCTAGTTACCTTTCGCACTCTTCGAGGATGCGAATCTTCCTATTCCCCCCTTTTTTGGAAAAAAAAACATGTTTACCATTTAATGCAATGTACCATTCACTGTTGCATTTTCGCCGTTTCGTTTCGAAATTATTCTGATTACGCTCTATTTTCGCAACCATTATGCAACCTGCGCCTTGTAATCGCAATTGGCCGCCAATTCCCTTCGATGGGTGTCATAGCTAAATTACATGACCGCGTCTGCGTCATTGCATCTCTGGAATACCTTTTTTTGTTAATTCAAACTCAGAGCGTATTCGATCATGTGCACGCACAGGCTTCCACGCCATCGTGCGCGAGATGCGCACGCATTATCTGCCTGCGTCACCTAAGACGCCGCGATCTCACAAGCGACCACAGAACTTGCGACATCTGTACGCTCGCCGAGCGTGATCATTAATTTCGTTACTGCGTAACAAGGCGGGCGGAATGTTCGAGATACAGCCAACATGTACAGTTTTTTGCATGTTTATCGTTCGTGCGACATGCGGATCGAAAGCTTCTAGAAGGATCCCAAGCGTCCTTAGAAGTTTCCAAAACATCTCCGAGTCGAAAACAATAAGCCAAGCCGCACGTCGCACGTACGCAGATCTCAACCGCTATAACGGCGAACCGACTCGAATCCGTCGCAGCGCACGCGCGATCGCGTGACGCAAAACGCGTAATGTGCGTCAATCCCAATCAGGAATCCAGATTTAATGGGCGCGCATGGCAATTGCGCGCCGCTCGGCCGTCGCGCTCGAAACTGCCAATCGCCGCCCAAAACCGAGGGTCACCTCACAATTTTCAATTGTGTGACAATCTCATAGGCGAATGCAAAGGGAAGCCTTTGTTCTTAAGAGAGAATAAAAGGAAGACCCGAGAGATCAATCGCTCTCTTAGTTTCGCTGCTCTCGAGTTAACGCTTCGCTACCAGTGCAACCGCCTAGTAAAACCGCCATAAGGAAGATTCCTTCGAGAACCGCCGAGAAAACCGCCGCGTTTAATCCGCAATCGACATTTCGCGTAAAGCGAAATACAGCTAAAACGCCGTATCACTCAGATTATCTCGCTCTGACTCGCTCTCGAACAACTACCAAATTTTATTTTACTGAATTATGATCATTAACACATACGTAAATTCAATATGATCTGTACCTGAATTCTCAATAATATAACAGATATCCTCAAATTTCTATCTGGACAAAATAACATTCACTAACATCCAACTCCAAATTACTTCCTTTAGCGAAGCATCATCTAAAGACAATATAATAGCATACAACAACCCATTATTATGCATAAGATTAATTGCACGCAATATAATATATAGTATATACACATATATAGTATAGAATGTATAATATAAACAGGAACCAATTAAAGTAATATTAATGTTATAAAAAGATGAGAAAGATATTCTATTCACAATTTACCAATTAGACGTGTTATTCAGAAAAATCAATGTAAATTGATTTAACGATAAGTAATCGACCAATCATATGTAAAACACGTCTAATAATAATTCGCATTAAAACGAATAAAATTGTTAAACTTTTCCTTAAATAAAAGAATATCGTTCTCGCAGTAGAGTAAAACTTCACTGCTTAGAATCATAACACTATAACTCACAATCCACTAACCTAGTTAGATCATACGATCACGCCAATAGCCTAGATACTCCGTACAAAGAACCATATCTATTTTTAGACGTGAAGTCACCATGACTCACGATCGAGTGTTTATTTTTTTTGTTTAACAAAATTACCCACAGAACCCATAATTTTCTTAAATTTTCAATTTTTTTTTTTACCAAATTAAAGATTATTTTTTTACGAAATCATGTGTAATAAAATTATATTACAACATATCATTTTCGAGAATTAATTATTAACGCTTTCGTATATATACGTAATCGATGCTCATATGCGTAAATAATTGTCGTCGGAACAGTAAAATATATGAAAACTTGAAAAGATGTCTTAAGCAAAATTTGTATAATTTTCTATATGCTTTATTATATATATGTATTTTAATATATGTATTTTTATATACAATACATACAGGATGTTTCTTAAGATGGGTCGGGGCCACATTGGGGGTGGAGAATGGATCAAAGGGAACAAAAAATTCTTATACCATTTTGAGATACTTATTGTAGTTTCCGAATTAGAAAAGGAAACGTCTAAGCCAATATTCGATTAAGCTGCACCACGCGAATTCGTAGGACGGCCCACACTCAAGCGGCGGCGGCGGCGGCGCGCAAGGAGGAGGAAAGAGCGCTTCGTGGCCTCGACCCATCTTAAGAGACATCCTATATATGTATGTATATGTATTTAGATTTTCTAAATATATAATATTTTTAAGATATATATATATATATAGGTATATATATATATCCACTTTGTCAAAAAATTGATATGATTATTGATTTGCTTGATAGAGTTTTATTACTTTCTCATCCAAATTTTCATAAAAAGAATTTTGATTTAATTATAAAAATTCTTCTGAATAATGATTATCCCCTAAGCTTGATATTTTCAACTATTAAAAAAAAACTTTACAATAAATTCGATCTTTTTCGTATTGACAATTTTGTTACTGATAAACAATTAACAACCTAAGAAGAAATCAATAATAAAAAATTTTTTTCTATATCATTTATTCTTAATACTTCTAATAAAATCAGTAATTTCTTAAAACATGTACCTTTTATACATATGGCCTATAGAGGCATTATAAGCTTAATACATTTAAATTAAATAAATTTAATTAAAGTTCAGAAAGATGTGCTACCTCAATCTTCTCAATCTAATTGTATATAAGATTGACTGCAAGGTGATGCGTCGTATGTTGAACAAACAAAAGATGCCTTAAAACATGCATAAGTGAACATAAGAATCATATTAACAGAAAACGATCCAACATTCACACAACATTCATTGGATTCACACAACATCGTATGGACTCATTTCATGAATTTGATTGGGATAACGTACATATTTTAGACAGAGAGCAAATTTTATATAAAAAATTGTTATCAGAGATGATACATTAAAAAACTAGGCTTGAATCTACAAAACGATACACTTTCTTTCGATCCGTTATATATAGATTTATTTTCAAAGACGCAATGTTTCCAATCTATATCATTTATCCTTGGTTATATTATTTATTATTTATTATTTATATTTATTATCTTTGTAAGTACATGTTCTATTGTCCACTGTTTTTCTCAATTTTCATTTTTCGTCTACCAAACAGTTAGGTCGTGTTTAATAACTCTTAATTTGTTTCATGTAAGTAAACTAAAGTTTAATTTTAACTATTATTTATATTAACTTTTTAATTTATTCATAATTGTACTACACAGTAAATGGAACAGTCCAATGGAACATGTACAACATATCTTATTATGAAACAGTTCAATCTTGACAGTCATGTAAGTTTATTTTACCATATTTTTTGCGGATAACTTCATGTTAGCAATTCAAAATATTTTTTATTTCCTTTTGGTCAGTCGATTCAAAACAAAAAAATCTCTTTCTTTTCTTTTTTAGTAAACTTAGTAATTTGATGACCAAGATTAACTCGGATATCACACCACAGTTTTTTCGTATTTTATACGTTAATAGTTTATACTTGTATGCGCTATCATTATGTAATTTTATAATTAATAGTTTAAGAAAATTTTTTTAAATTGAAGAGAATCTTGACCGTAGATATACGTTATAATATTCACTTTGAATAAATGGTATAAAATACACACGAACCAGTGTTGATTCAAATTGACATTTTATTTATTATTTTTTAGATTTTTCTTTAGAGCCTATTGATTATCTTGTTTTAATATTCTTGTAAGATCTATAAGAATTTTGAAGTGTTTATACTTTTATACGATATATTTGCAGACAGCTTTTTATTAATCATAAGATTTACAAGAAATCGCAAATATTTACGAATAATCTTATGATATATACGCATAAACTGGTTATAAGTTCTTACGAGTTTTACGAAAACAAATTACGAGTCTTACGATTCTGCTTAGAATTGACCTATTAATTTCTTCTATGAATAAAAATTAAAAATAATTTTATTCCAAATCTATTCTTTTATAATAAAATTATTGTATAAGATTAAACCTTTAAAAAATACATTTTTTAAATATTGTTGCATTTAAAAATACATTCAATTGTTAGAAAATATATATTTAATAATTATATTTAATATATATATAAAGTATATTTAAATTGTTGGAAAATTTCGCGTCTGAGAATCGTCACGTGCAATGAGATATAAGAAATAACCTTCTAAATCACGCAGAGTCGTGACATATTTTTCGAAAAAAAGATAGGTTTCTTGGAATAAATGATAGGAATAGTTGTAAACATCTTACAAGGGTTGCTATTTATGTATTCGAAATAATAAACAAAAATAAATATTTATCATTGAAAATAATTTTATTATTTTTCAAAATATTCCGATGATCGATACACTTTTGCATACGTTTTCATAGCACTTTTTCCATTCCGATTGAGAAACACTTTTGTTGCATTTGGCTCATCTTAGAAGACCCATACAGTCGACTGCTGTTTACTTTCGGGCTCATACACATCAGCTCAGATCTAAGATTTATCACCTGTGTAGATGTTATTCATGGTTTTTGACGCACCACGATTGTATTTTTTAAGCATTTCTTTGCACGAATCGACACAAACCTGTTTTTGAGCGATCGTCAACTTATGCGGAATCAAACACAAACAAATCTTTTTCACGGCTAAATGTTCATGTAAAATCTTGTGTATGTTTGTCATATTAATGCTCAGGGATGCCTCAATCTCACGGTATGTCATATGACGATCATGCATTATCAATTCGCGCACAGCATCGATGTTTTCTGGCACAACAACCGATTTTGGATGACCTTCTTTAAATTTGTCTGTGAGCGAACGACGGCCACGATTGAATTCACTAAACTAGTGATATACAGTGGTTTTAGATGGTGCTTCATCGCCAAAAGTCGAAGTGAATTGATCAATGCAGTGTTGTTGAGATAATCCATGTTGAAAGTCGTAGTAAATCATCGCACGAAAATTTTCACGAGTTAATTCCATTTTTTGACTGAGATGAAATTTTCAAGTCACTGTAATAACACAAATAGCGTTCGTATAACAAAACATTCTGAGTACGTATACCATCAAAAATGTCAAACTTTATGATGGATATATCAGATGGTGCCTAGCAACACCAGAATTGCCAGTTCCGGGTACATAAATAGCAACCCTCGTATTTACTTATCATTTATATAATAATTTCTAAACGTATTTAATAATGAAATAATTTCTAAATGTTTATATACAATAAATTTATATTTTGTATCGTTTACTCATTATATTTATTACAATAATGATACTCGATGAAAACATATTTTAAACATGACTTCTTGCACCATAAACATCTTACTACAGCTTTGTTACTGCAATTTTTGATATCACACATTATTAAACTTTTGTCGAAACTAAATTCTATTGGATTTTCAAATTCTTCTGGTCTTTCGTTTGTATAACCACTTTTAAATCACGAATATTTAAATAAGTTGTGATTTCGCGGAGATGGTAGTAGGATGTATACGCCGATTCTAACTTACCAATACTGCAACCAGTAGGCTTTAGTGTCGCGCGGATGATGGCTTTATCAGGGCCATGGTAGGGCGGGAGAGTGCGTGGAAAACGGTCTTCTCCTTCTGCGAACGTGTTACATTGTAGAAGGAGGAGACCGAGGGGGGGGGCCTCTCCGAATTCCTCTACAAGAGG
>JAANIC010000293.1:132667-146239 GCA_017607545.1 Acromyrmex charruanus
ATATACATGGCATGAATATACGACCCCACTCGTCCTAAGCAGATAGAGTGGACTAAACTGAGTAGAAAAGTCCTCTACTATTTTGTAATGCTCGCAATAATTAACGAGATATTAACGTTTAAAGATAGTCGAATATGCACGTCCTCCCGACCTATTATTAGTACGGCCCACCGAGCGCGCGGATCGCGAGGAGCGGGGCTTACCGTCGCGAGCATCTAAGCTCAAACGGCGCGACACGCCTGTTAGGCCATTCCCGCTCTTCGCCCGCACGCCGTGCGCTTGGTGAGCCGTACCTTCGACAATAGTAAGTAGAGCGGACGCGCATATTCGGCTATCTTTAAACGTTAATATCTCGTTAATTAATGCGAGCATTATAAAATGGTAGAGGACTTTTCTACTCAGTTTAGTCCACTCTACCTCGGGCCGTATATTCATCCCACCTTGTATATATAAATATATACACAGTGCATTCAAAAAGTTCCGGGACTACCGCGCGCTAAAATCGGGAAGTGGCGCTATCTCTGCTCCAACGCGCGAACTACTTTCCGCCGACTTCTGGCTAGCTATTGTTAAAATTTCAAACCGCTATCTCGATTCAGTAGCGAGTTTTGGCTGGTAGAGTAAAGCTGTGATTTTTTGTCGCGTCACAATTTTAATTATGGAGCAGAGAGCCGCCATCAAATTTTGTTTTAAATTGAAGAAAACTCCAAGTGAAACCCTCGAATTGTTACAAACCGCGTATGGAAATGAATGTCTTAGTCTTCAACCAAACGACAGTCGATGGAGTGGAGGGGTCGCGACGAGGGGAGGCCGACCAAAATTCGCGCGGTGAAATCGAAAATCAAGACCATGTTGATCACGTTTTTTGACTCTCAGGGCATCACCCATAGAGAATTTGTGCCTCCAGGGCAAAAAGTGGATGCGGTCTTTTACAAAAGTGTCCTGGACCGATTATTGGCACGGATACGGCGCGTGCGGCCCAACCAGTACAAATCCGGAGACTGGTTCTTGCTTCATGACAATGCGCCCGCGCACACCGCGATTTTGGTAGCGCAGTTTCTAGCCAAACGGAAGGTGACTGTCATCACCCATCCCCCCTATTCTCCGGACCTCGCCCCGGCAGACTTTTTCTTGTTTCCCAAGCTAAAGAACGCTATGAAAGGGGACCGTTTTGACGATGTTCCAGACATTCAACGCAATGTGACGCGTATTATGAACTCCATACCGGCTGAGCAGTTTAAACGCGCCTTCCGACACCTCTACGAACGTTCAAAAATTTGTGTGGAAAGAGAAGGCCTATATGTAGAAAACTAATAAATATCTTTTGATTATCTCGTTTTTTCTCTGTTTTAAAAAATAGTCCCGGAACTTTTTGAATGCACTGTGTATATTGTGACGTTTTCCGTCCTTCACAAGGGCTGCATGGCCTGACCGAACAGTGCAGTCTGGCGTCCTGAATCCTCTCACATTTTGGGGGCGGACGCATCTGCGCTTTTTTCTTTCCGCGACATTGTTTGCGTATCTTACGCGTTCCGCGTTGCTGTTTCCGTTTTCCTTTTTTTTCATTATTCCCGTACCGAGGGTCATAGAAGCCGGCGACTCCTGCGATCCTGACGGAGTGACGCCACCTCACCGGAGAGAAGAGGAAGAAGAACGACCAGGAATGGGAGTCAAGAGACGACCGATGCTGATGGACCAGCCGGGGGCGCACGACACCTGACCCCGGGTTGCACGCAGGTGATATCCTTCCTTCACTATTACGCCCTTTTGGTTATCGCAAGGCATTTCTTATCGCACTCTCTTCCAGGCGCAAAGCGGATCGAGAGTTGGTACGGCATGATGGGGAAGGCCACTCTACGCCCCAAGGACGGCGAGAGCCCCGGATAGGCATCTCGAGGCCACGAGGCGGCCCGAAAAAGACTCCCGCGATCTCTCGAATTTCGCGCGCCAGGACATGCGACAAGGGCATGACGCGGTTCCCGCGATTAGCGGAGCCGCGGAGCCACGCGCCAATCAGGCGCGATAAGGCCCCCTCGAGGGGATAACGAGCCCTGCGTGCGCCCGGGAGGATTAGCGCCCGGCACTTGAGCTGTGGCCCGCTTGGCGACGGTACGTGGGAGGACGCAGGACGTCAGCGAATCGAGAGCCTTCCAAGGTCGACCAGGACGAGCACCTGCGAGGGAGTCACGGTGAGACGAGCGTCACCACTGTAAAGTCGCCGGTTTCCGGCGAAAAAAAACAAATTATATTTTATTTTTAAATGCCAAAAATAAAATGTAGTTATTATCAATGAGCAAAAAAGATGTCAGATTCAGTAATTAACGTTGTGCAAAGCATTCGTGAAATGTCATTATTAAGAAGTTCGTTCTTGAATTGTAAGAATAGTACCAATACTTGAAGATTCATTACTTGAAGATGACGAGAAATCATATGAATTACCTAATTTATCATTGACACAGAACTTGGATAACAATAATGAATTACATGATGAAAATTCTAGTCACTCCACAAGTGTAAATATCGATTATAATAATGTTGAAAATATTTCCAACAGCTTTTGAAATCGAAGTAATGAATGTTTCTAACAATACCTTTGAAATCGAAGTAATGAATGGAAGTAATTCTGATGACGAAGTAATTGATAATGTTAATACAGAATCTAATAATCTTGATTCTGATGGTTCTTCAAATTTTTTATTATGGCTTCAAAATTGGGCAATAAGAAACGACATATCACACGTTGCATTGACTGAGTTAATGACTCGTGTAAAACATAAATATCCAGAATTACCTACCGATGCATGTAGTTTATTGAAAACTTCTAGGAAGATAAATGTACAAAGTATTCCATCAGGATATTATTATTACTTTGGATTGCGCATTGTATCGAAAAATTTGTATCACGATGTTCTAAAAATTTGCAATCTATTCAAGTTAATGTAAATGTCGATGGCCTTCCTTTATTTAAAAGTCTCAAATAGTCAGGTATACCCAATTTTATGCAACTTAATAGAGAATTAAGAACAGTGAAGTAAGTTGTTGGGATTTACTACGGGAATGGGAAATCTGAAGATACAAATTTATTTTTACAAGCTTTTACAGAGGAAGCAATTAGTTTTACTTTAAATGGCATAACAATTAATGGGCATAATTATGCATTTAAAATTAATGCATTTATTTGTGATGTACCCACTAAAATCTTTATTAAATACACGAAGGGACATTTCATGTAACAAATGTACATGTAAAGGAGACTATTATCTTGATAGACTGTGCTATCCATATGTAAACAGTTTTGATCAAAGAACAGATCATGATTTTCGTTTAAAATCACAGAAAGACCATTACACAGGCATATCTATATTTGAAATAATCCCTAATTTAGACATGGTGAAGGATTTCCCATCTAATCCCATTTACTGTATCTAGGAATTGTCAAAGCATTAGTTGTAAACATGTGGTGCTATGGAAAACTTCAATGCAAATTATCTTTTAGTCAAATGTTAGAAGTATCGACATTATTAGCAAAGCAAAAATGTCGTGTACCGTGCGAAATTAATCAAAAACCAAGATCACTAATTGATAGCAAAAAATGGAAAGCAACTGAATTAATTAGAACATTTGTGTTATATACAGGATCAGTAGTTTTAAAATCTGTTCTTGACATCGATAAATATGTTAACTTTTTAGTTTTGCACGTAGCAGTCACTATTTTATCAAACTCAAAGCACATGGAATTGTATTTAGATTATGCAAAATCATTGTTGAAATTTGTACAAACATTTATAATTCTATATAGAAAACAAAAAACATCGCACAACGTGCATAATTTATTTGATCTTTATGATGCTCTGAAATTTGGAACATTGCAGGAATTTAGTGCGTTTCCATTTGAAAATTATTTACAAAAAAATCATAAAAATGATTTTAAAAAATGAGAAACCATTAGAACGTTATCGTATAAGCGAACAAAATTCTTGTGTAAAATCTACCAATGAGTTTAGAACAATTAATAGAGAGCCACAACTTCAAAATTTGCACTTCAACGGTCCGATCGTGAATAATGTGAATTCCAATTCAAAAATAAATCAATATAATAAAATTATATTTGAACAATTTAAAAACGACAGCACTTGATATCTGTTGTTTAATAGACGGAACTATTATAATTGTTCAAAATTTTATTTCAACTAATGAAGATACTTTTGTAATTGGTAATAAATATCATTCACTTACTGATTTTTACTCGGAACCATGTGCATCATCAAAATTAGGAATTTACGTCGTCGATGGTATTATCCGAGATCTGCAGAAGTGGAATGTAAAATCGGATATAAATGCCTAAAATTAAAATTCAAAGATCAAAATGTTATTTTCCCTCTTTTTTGCATTCAAAATAGTCAATATATTAAATTATATGCTATATTCATGATACAAATTAAAAATTTGCTACATTAACAAACCTTACATTCTTACGCTTTTGTACGATAAAATAAACATACTATTCTAATTTTACAATTTGTTGATAAAAAATGTTACCATTTCTATTCTCGATGTAATTTTCGTTTCAAACTTGACCATCAGTATCAAGCTATTCTATGTTATATCTCGTGCAAAAGTTTTCTTGAAAAAATGCATAAAAATTATTGAAATATATATATATATATATTGAAATGTATATATTGTACAAATAGATATCATTTGTATTATAGTGTGTGATTTAGAAATTAAGTAAAAATTTTTTTTTATTAAAAAGACGAAAGTAAAGATTGCGTTGTATTGTGTATATTGCGGCAGTATAAGAAATGTCAGATCAGTCCTGGACTGTCGTCAGATTTATTGACGAAGATACAGTCGAAGCAGTACCAACTAGTTGGATCGATGTTATTGGCCAAAACCGATGTTACTGGCCACCATTGAAAATCGAGAAAATTATAGCTATTATTCGTAAAAATGAATGGCCAAATGTTGGCCTTCCTACGAAATTAGTATCTTTCGAAACAGCACTTTTGATAAGCATATATATGCAACGTTTGTTTGTATATCTGTGATAATCTATGCATGAGTCACAAATAAAGTAAAATTAAACATTTCATTTATAAAAAGGCATGTATTAATATCATGATATTTAAGACGTTAATTACTTCGATAGATTATTATTAAGCCTAATTCTTCTATACAGTAAATTAATTTTTAAGTATTTCAGTTAATATTATGTTTTTAGATACAAAGCATATCATGCTTTTAGATACAAAGCATATCATGCATAATTCTTAGATTAAATTCTAATATAATCCAAATATGATTTTTTATATTTTTAGCTAATTACAAAACTGCTAGGGAAAAATGCAAAAAGTCAGAGTTCACCTCCGACTTGAATTCTGAAGCAGATATACGACAAAAACGATCCATTAGGCCATATCTTCTTCTGAAGACGAGGATAATAATAGGAACCGGCTGCCAACCTCCGCTTTTGAAAGGTTTGTTTAAATAATTATTTAAATATTTGTTTAAACGTATTCTAACTGTATGTATTGCGGCAAAGAGAGTATATATATATATATATTCCATATAATTCAATTTCTAAAATAACAGGTGTTCAAAGCAAAAAGAAGACTAAATATCGGCTCGTTTTTTCGGCAAATGATAATTTTACAAAAAACATTTTATGTATACAATGTATCATGTATGAATTGTTCAAATACTGTTTCATTAAAAATATCCTCTTAAGTCAAATTGTCATGTATTGGTCAATTTTTCAATTAATTATAAATGTTTAATTGGCCTTATTGGTATCACAAAATATTATATTAAAATATCACGAAATATTATATTAAAATATTTTTTAATTGGTTTAAATAGTTTAGGTAATATGGAAAAAATTTGAATGCTTGCAAAGATAAGTAAGCATAATAATATACAAGAGTAATAAATAAAAATACATTTTATTTTATAGAAATACCTACAAATAAAGAACTTCCGAAAACAAAAGAGTTTTATTCGGAATCGTCTAGTACATTACATGACCAAAATGATGACAGATCAAATGTTTTGGATTTCCAATAGTACATTCAATAATTCAATTTGCAATTGCAAGCGCTGCCCAATCCATAAGATTTGCAAAATAATAACGGTTTGTATATATTGATACTAAATATTAATAAATATTTTTGGTATACGCTTTAAATTTTACATAGTTATTTATTCAGCTAATTAAATAATTAACAAATAATTGTGTTTTTAATGTACTTAACTATTAGTTTCGTTAATCGTATTGTTTAGTTCAAAAGTGATAGTTGCAGATAAAACATTTTATATGCATGTATATTATTAAATGCATATATATTATTAAATCTAGAAGAAAATGTAATCAATGTTGCTACAGTTATTGAAATGAAGAACAAGATTTATAATATTTGACTGATATGAAATTTAATTTTTCAAAATATAAAATACCTTAATTTATATTTCAGATTCTGTGATATATTTTAAAGAAATTATAACAGCATCTCTTTAAAGCACAGATTTGGCAACAAAGTGATAGCATAAGAGACATTAAAAATGCATTAGAGAATCTGCAGCTTAATACAAATGACAATAATATAGTAAGCAATACCAAACAACAATCCCTTTTTCATTCCTGCAATATTCCAATACAAAATGAAAAGCAGTTAGAGAAGCAAGTGGAGGACTTTTTGAAAATTGATGAAAATTTTGATACATCAGTACTGTATATAGCTATCATATTTATGTCATAAATCTGTATTTATGTTATAATTCTATATTGGTGCTTTAAAGAGTAATGAAAATTTTTTAGATCTTAGAAACTTCAAAAGTTGGAGGAAAAAATACTTACGAATTCGTAAAACACAACTTGAGCCAAATTCTTACCAATGAACTAGCTGCTAATACAGTTGGCTGGTAAGGAAGAATAAACGTGTATTCCGGACATTAAAGCTATCACAGTTATTAATCAGTTTACGTTTTTAATATTTCATCTACATACATCATATTTCATAAGTACATATTTCATAAGTACATCTTTATATACTTGTTTTATAAAAACTGCTGATTTAAATGGATGTAGATAAATATTATATATACTCGTTTCTATTATAGCTGTAGGCGAGAAGGTCAATGCTACTTTTACAAGAAAGGATATCGAAGAAGCAATACAAAAATGGCTGAAAAGGGCGAAAGAAAGATGTAATGCGGAACAAAAAAGATTGAATGCTCAAATGCAATCAGAAGATATATGAGATTTTTTAAACCTCTAATTTATCATTTGTGATGTAAGCTCTATTCCAGTTCCTATATACTAGACATGCAATATTTTTGACGTCCTCACGTAACTAATAAGAAGTTTTTTAAGAATGTTTCGTACATAACATTACATTTTGTGTTATTATATAAGCAATTAAAAAATTTATGAGATTTTTTAAACTCCTGTTTTATGTTCTTATTCAGTTTAGTCTGCTTATTTTTGAGTTTGTTATTAATAAGTAATAGTTCTAGACACGCAATATTTTTGACGTCCTCACGCTGATAACTAATAAGTTTTTTAAGAATGTTTTGCATATAACATTATATTTTGTGTCATTATATAGATAACTGGAAAATCTATGAAATTTTTTAAAAGCTTCTGCTTTATGTTCCTATTTAATTTAGTCCATTTATTTTTGAGTTCATTATTAATAAGTAATAGTTCTAAACACGCAATATTTTTAACGTCCTCATATTGATAAAATGTTTTCGAAAATTGTTTTCTATATAATATATATTAACGTTAAATTTTGTATTTTATAATATATATTATATTAAGATCGTAATAAAAAGAAGACAAAATCATAATATGTATATTTATTAAAAAATTAGAATAATACGTAAGCTGCTGGAAAAGTTTCTGCAATCTAATACTTCCAGTGGCGCTAACGTTCTGCTACTATCATCCGTAAAATTAGACGTTTTTAATCTATAATTCAGTTGACAGTTTGTACCCAAGCCAACTAGTTTTGTTTGCATAATATTTTAAAAGAAGTTATTTTGTGAGAAAATGAAAATTTCACGTGAAAATTTTCGGGCAATGATTTTTTACGATTACAAATATAATCTAACTCTGAAACAATGCATCGATCGATTCATTTGGCTTCATTTGGCTTTTGGGGATGAAGCACCATCCAATAGGACTGTTTATAATTGGTTTGCCGAATTCCAGCGTGGACGTACCTTTCTTTGTGACGAATTCCGTGAAGATCGTCCATTCACATCTGTTGTTGCCAGTAATGTTGATACTTTGCGTGAAATGATTGAGCGAGACCGGCATATGACATACCGCGAGATTCAGGCATCCTTAGGCATTGACATGAAAACAATACATACGATTTTGCATGATCACTTGAGCGTACGGAAACTTTGCAATCGTTGGATCTCACACAATTTGACCGAAGCTCAAAAACAGTGTTAAATGGAGCAAAGAAATGCTCAAGAAATTCAACCGAGGTCGGTCAAATTTGGTCTACAAGATCGTTACTGGGGACGAAACATAGATATATTCGTATAAGCCCGAAAGTAAACAACAATCCACTATTTGGGTATTTCAAAATAAACAGAAACCAATAAAAGTTGTTCGTTCACGCAGTGCTGCCAAGCAAATAATTGCTTGTTTCTTCAGTTATATCACATGTGGCAACCGTGGCTTTATAGGATCGAAGGACTGTAAATACTGATTGGTATACAACAATTTGTTTGCCAGAAGTCATAAATGAATTGCGTAGGACAAACCGAAATCGTCGCATCATCCTTCATCATGACAACGCCAGCTGTCACATAGTACGTCAAACCGTTGATTTTTTATCCAGTAAAAATGTCGAATTGATGACTCATTGTCCGTATTCACCTGACTTATCATCTAATGATTTCTTTTTGTTCCCAAACATTAAAAAGAAGATGCGTGGTGAGAGATTTGAGTCGCCTGAAGCAGCTGTTGAAACATTTCGTACACTGATTTCTGAGGTTACAGCCTCAGTCCCCCTCGCGGGCTGCCACCTTGTCGTGGTGAGGGGGCTCCCCCACGGGTCGCTTTGCGGCACGTGGGGGTCTAAGAGCAGCCTGTACAGACTCCTTCCCGACGGGAGGAGTCTGTACACCGGGTCCGGCACCCCAAGGGGGTTTCCTCTCCTCATGGGAGGGACTCCTGGGGGTCTCGTCCCTCGGGACGGGTCCCCAGTGTGCCGGTAAGGGTTGGCGGCCCTGACTTCAATCGCCCGGTGGCACGGCACCGTTAGGGGGAGTTTCTACTCCCTGCCCGTGCGGTGTGGGCTTCGACCCCCACCGCGCCTGGGGTCCCGTGGTGCCCTCCCCTCCCCTCGTTGCTGGGGGTTGGGGTGGTCCCCTCGGGTCCCGGGTGCGGAACGTGTCGAGCGGGTGCTCCCGCAAGGCGGATCGGCCCGTATGCCGGGTACTCCTGGCTGCGGGCTGGCTCATGCCACTGGGGGGGATGGGGTCCCCCGAGAGCTTCGGCTCATTGCACCGGGGGCCTCTCCCGCCTCGAGAGGTGCGGACTCTGTCCGTAGGGGAGGACGGGGCCGCGCGGACTTCGGTCCGTCGCGGAACCACCCGTCTCTCTCGGAGCAGGGGATCGCGCGGCCGCTCGGACGTATTCCGAGGCAGGGCACGCGATCCCCGTCCCCTTCGGGCCGCTCGAACGTATTCCGAGGTCGGGGCCGGGGGGGGGGGCGTTGAGTAATTGTGCCCGGTGTCTCCGCGACGGTGTCCTTCCGAAGCGGGACACCGGGCGGCGTATATCACGCTGGTCGCCGCGGCGGCTAGGGTCCGGAAGGGGCGCCGCTTCCGTGACCTGAACCGTCCGTGGGGCCGCCCCGGGTGGCGCCACCCGCAGCGGTGCCCTCGAAGTCGGAGGCGAGGGACCCCCGAAACTCGTGAGTGGACTTGTACTACATCCGCTCACGGGAAGTAAGGGGCCGGAGGCCAGTGTCCCCGATGATACATTCCGGGGACCCGTGTCATATGCCAGCTCCCCGGGGGAACTCGGGGCCCCCTCTCCGGATTTTCCGGGGAGGGGTGAGGGTACACCCTGGCTGGCGGAGCCGCTGCGGGCCGTGGGCATCAATTCAAATGTCTTATAAAAAATCAACCAAAAGCGTGGAGGAAGCACGCTCACTTATGAGCGTTGATGTGGACGCTCGCTCAACAACGAGCGAAAATTCGCGCAAGTCACGTCCCGGCCCTGCGTGCAGTAAGGTTGGGGCGCGTGCGGAGACGGCCACCTCTGAGGATGCCTTGTCGAGGGCCGAATCCACGGCCTCGTTGGGGTCTCTCGGAGGAGAGAGCCGTAAGAGAACGGCTGAATTCGTGATGTCCTCCACGGACTCCGAGGGGGAGTCCTCGAAGAGGCCGAGGGGGAGGCCGGCCCTGAACCCTGAGAATGTCGGGAAGTTCACGGCAGAGGCCAGGGCGATAAAAGCGGATAAGGCCAAGGCTCGCCAGCTGAGGAGGGACAGGGCCATCGACCTCGCCATCGAGTTCGATCAGCAGCCTTTGTGCTCGGTTGCCGCGGTAGCAACTCGCGAATTAGCAACCATCGCGAAGGCTGTGGAGAAGAGCAAAAATATAAAAGGCGATATTATCAGGAACTTGTGGACAGCTTACTCAAAGTTGTCCGCAGCCCTGAGCTCGGTGATGGCGAGGTCGGGCGATGGCGACCTAGCGGCCGATGGCGGCCGGCCTCATGAGAGCTCCGGGGCTTTGGCCTGAGCGGAGGAGAAACGGCGGCTCAACCAAAAGCTGGAGCTCCTCCGCTCCAGGGTCGCGGTTCTGGAGCACGATAGGGGAAGGTCTGCCTTCCTCTGCACATCTGGGAGGGAGGGTGCGCCGGGTATGGAGTGGGACTCGACTATGGAATGGTCGGGTCTCGATAGCTCCACCAGCGCCCGCAGCCCCATAAGGACGAGTAGGACTGCTCCCACGAAGGGGGAGGAGCCACGGCCGCGTGTGACGGTCACGGAGGAGGATCTGAGGTCCCCATACTTCAGGCCTCCTCTGTAGGGGGTTGCCAAACAACTCAACCCCCTAGCGACCGTTGAGGACAGGACCGCCCCTGTCGGAAAAAAGTCCCCTTCCAACAAAAGAAGGGGGGGGACCGACAGGGTCGACGATGAGGAGCGGCTCCTGCCCCGCCTCCTGAAGGGGATGGGAGTAGTCCCGGTGTAGCCGCCTCCCAAGGCACCGCCCGCAAAGAGGAAGGCCGGCCAGCCCCCAGCGAGTAAGGGAGCAAAGACCGCTCCCAAGACTGGGGGTAAAGTACCTGGCGTGCTGCCCCCTCCCGCCGCGAGGAGGGAACCGTCGCCCCCCTCGGTTCCCCCAACAACTGGGGCCGAGGGGGGTGCTGCGGACGTGAACGAGGCGACCTGGGCGCAGATCGTCTCGAGGGCGGCCAAGAAGGCGGCCGCCAAAGCGGCAAAAGCCGAGACGGCGCCGCCCCGGCCGCCCAAGAGTTTGAAGAGCGCCAAGGCGCCCGCGGGCCCCGCTTCCAAAAAGTCTGGGAGCGGAGGCATATCGAGCGGGGTGGCAAGGAGGGGGAGCGCTGCCGTAGGCCCTCAAGCCTCCGGCAAGAAGGCTCCCCTTCCGAAACTCAGGTCACCAAGCTCGGCGGCCATTACGGTGACCTGTGCCGACCCCACCAGCTACCAAGAGGTGGTGGGGAAGGCGAGATCCTCGATCTCCCTCAGGGACGTGGGGATCGAGGATCTCCGCCCCAGGAGGGCCATCACGGGAGCCCTCATATGGGAGGTGAGGGGCCCGGAGAGCCGAGACAAGGCCGACAAATTGGCCGAGAGACTGGCGGCCGTCTTCGCGGACCGAGACGATGTTAAGGTCTCCCGTCCGACGAAGACGGCTGAGATCAGGGTCTCCGGGTTGGACGACTCGGCCACCCCCATAGAGGTGGCCGACGAGCTTGCCAAGGCCTGCGGGCGACTCCCATCGGAATTTAAGGTGGGAGGAATCAGCAGGGCTCCCAATGGTTTGGGCACCTGCTGGGTGCGGTGCCCCGTAGAGGCGGCCAAATAATTAGTGGCCACCTCACGCATCAAGGTGGGGTGGTCGAGCTGCAGAGTAGCTCTGCTGCCGGCCTGGGGCCTCCAGTGCTATCGGTGCCTGGAGGCCAGTCACGTGCAACAAAAGTGCACGAGCACGGTTGACCGATCCGGATCGTGCTACCGGTGCGGGGGCATCGGAAACGCGGCTCGCGAGTGCCGCGGCAGGGTTGATTGCCCCGCGTGCCGTGGGCTCGGCCGCCCCTCGGGGCACCACATCGGCGGCGCCGGACGTGCCGCCGCCAGAGCGAAGATTAAGAGGGAGGGGCAGAAGCCCAGTGGCCCCCCCCACTACCATCGTCGCGGAGCAGACACCCGAGGCGGCGACAACTGCGGAAGCGCCGTCGGCCGTGCCCGACGTAGAGATGGCCGTCATGGCGGAGGTAACCGCCTCGGCGGCCAGGGAGGCGGCCGGCGGCGCAAACGTCGGTGAGGGTGAGGAGCGTGGGACCACAAATTAATGTCCCTCGCCCTCGCCCAGACGAACCTCAACCACTCGGCTGGGGCACAAAGCATGCTCATGCAGTGCCTCGCTGAGTGGGGGGGAGGACTGGCCATCGTCGCGGACCCATATCGAATCCCGGAGAGTCACCCCAACTGGGCGGGGGACTCTCTGGGTCGGGTGGCGGTGGTCAGCCAGCAGGCTCGCGACACCCCGCCGATGATTCCCATATCGGCCGGGGAGGGGTTCACGCTGGTAGAGTGGAGGTCCATCGACGAAGCGGGGTGCTACTTCCCTCCTCGCCTAGGCAGGAGGGAATACGAGGACGCCCTGGAGTCTCTGGGGGAGCACATACGCCGACGCTCCCCCAGGCCGATACTGGTGGGTGGAGATTTCAACGCCCATGCGTTGGAGTGGAGCTCTCCATCCACCGATCCCAGGGGCGACAGCCCTGGTCCACACTCTGCTGTGGGCGGCGAGGTACGGCCTAGTCTTATTGAATAGGGGCCGTGCCAGCACCTTCGTGGGAGCCCGGGGGGAGTCCATCGTCGACTTGACGTGGGCGACTCCCGCGGCGGCCATCAAGATCCGAGGATGGCACGTGAACGCCGACTCCTTGGAAGAGATGACGGATCATCGCCTGATCCGCATGGAGTTGGTGTCCACCCCCGCGGAGGTGTCACTAAGACGCCGCCGACGAGCGATGGAGCGTTGATGGGCCCTGCGCAAGCTGGACCCCGGCGCCCTCAAGGTGAGCCTCCTCTCCTCCACCTGGCCGGGACCTAACCCGGCCCGCTCGGTGGAGGAGGAGGCCGAATGGCTTGGGGACGCCATGTCGCGCGCGTGCGACGCGTCGATGCCCCGCTGCCGTCCTTTTGCGAGAAGGGCAGCCTACTGGTGGTCCGGGGAGCTAGCTGAGCTACGACGGGCCACCGTAGCTGCCAGGAGAGAGTACACTCGCCGCACACGGCGGGGCACTGACGCAGAGGTGGAAGTGGCCGCCGGGGGGCTCCGTGG
>JAANIC010000293.1:146370-185184 GCA_017607545.1 Acromyrmex charruanus
CCCCCCGATAACGGAAACCCTGGACGCTCAGTTCCTGGAGGACGTGGTGGCCGCCCTCTTTCCCACGAGGGAAAGAGATATCCCCGAGAGAGCCCCCCGTCCGGATGGACGGAGGAGCTGAGCGTCACCGGGGTGGAGATGAAGGAGGCTTTCGGCTGTCTGAGCTGGAGGCCGCGGGCGCCGGGACCCTCCGGCATACACGGCAGAGTCTGGCTCGCCGCGGCCCCCATCGTGGGCGATTGACTGAGGCAGCTCTTCACGAGCTGCCTCAAAGAAGGTATATTTCCCAGGTCGTGGAAGATGGCCAGGCTTGTCCTTCTATGCAAAGAGGGCAAGCCGGCGGAGAGTCCCTCCGCTTATAGGCCAATTTGCCTGCTGGATGATGCGGGAAAACTGCTGGAGCGAGTCATCGCTGCCCGCATCGTCCGGCACCTGTCCCGGGATGGTCCCGATTTATCCCGCGGCTTCCGGGAGGGCCTGTCGACCATCGACGCCGTTAGGCAGGTCAGAGCCCTCTCGGAGCAGATGACCGCGGGTAGGGAAGTGGCGTTGGCGATATCACTGGACATCGCCAACGCCTTCAACAGCGTCCCATGAGGCCGGGTGGTGGGGGCTATGAGAGAACACCATCTCTTGCCCCCCTACCTGGTCGCCGCAGTTGAGGACTATTTCCGGGACAGGCAGCTGGAGTTCCATGATAAACAGGGACTCCAGCAGCGGAGGGACGTGTTGTGCGGCGTTCCACAGGGGTCCGTGTTGGGCCCCCTACTCTGGAACGTTGCATACGACTGCGTTCTCCGCGCGGCCCTACCCCCCGGCTGCTGCGTCGTCTGTTACGCGGACGACACGCTAGTGGTAGCCGGGGGCCCGACCTGGGGGAGAGCCATGGGAACGGCGAACGTCGCAGTAGCGTGCGTAGTCGGCTCCATAAAGGAGTTGGGCCTGAGGATGGCCCCCGCTAAAACGGAAGCACTGTTCTTCCACGATGGGAAGAGCGGGGTGCCCCCTCGGGCACATATAGTGGTCTATGATGTCCGCGTCCCGGTGGGACCCACTATTAAATATCTGGGTCTCACCGTGGATGGTCGCTGGGGCTTCGTCGAACACTTCGACGAGCTAGCCCCGCGATTGGGCCGCCGGGCAGACGCTGTGCTCGGCCTCATGCCCAACCTTCGCGGTCCGAACGAGTCGGTCAGGCGGGCATATATGCACGCCGTCCTGTCCGGGGCCCTTTACGGGGCCCCGGTATGGAGTGGGAAGGCTCTGGCCAGCCGCCGCATCAAAGAAAGGTTGCACAGTGTGCAACGGCGGCTGGCCCTTCGCATATGTAGAGCCTACAGGACGGTGTCGTATGCGGCTGCCATGGTCCTCGCGGGGATCCCCCCTGCCGAGTACGTGGCCGACGCCCTGGCAGAGACCTACGCCAGGGTGAAGGCCATTCGGCTTCGGGGGGGTATCGTAACCCCGGGGACCGTCGACCGACTGAGAGGGAACGCCCGTCGGCGGGTCTTTGGAGAGTGGCGTGCCACTCTCGAGAATAGCCCGCCGACAACGGGCGTCCGGACTGTGGAGGCCATCCTCCCCTGCCTCGAGGAATGGGTAGGTAGGGGATGGGGCGGACTATCGTTCCACGCGACGCAGGTGCTCACCGGACACGGATGTTTCGGGGAGTACCTGTGTCGCATAGGTAAGGAGCCGAACGCGCGCTGTCATCATTGCGACGGGGACCGGGACACCGCGCAGCATACGCTGGAGGCCTGCCCGGCATGGGCGGGCGAGCGCGGTGTCCTGGTCCGAGAGATAGGGGGGGATCTCTCCCTGCCGGCTGTCGTGAGGGCGATAGTCGGCGGGGAGAGAGCATGGAAGGCCTTCTCCTCCTTTTGCGAACGGGTGATGTCGCAGAAGGAGGAGGCTGAAAGGCAGAGGGAGCAGGCCCCGGGTGGACGTGGCCTTCCTCTGCCGCCGCCGGGCGGTGGAGGTAATGAAGGGGGAGGTGTTGCGCGGGGTGTTGGGGGACAACGCGGGCGCCAGCTACAGCCGGACCGCTCGCGCCCCGGGTCGCGCATACTCGCCGTCGGGACCGCCCCACGGGGCGAGAACGGCGGCGACCTCCTCCCCCTATACCTGAGGAGACGGAGAAGGAGGAGGACGACGAGGATGAGCATGGGGGGGACGGGGTCAGAGGCCCCTCATCCCCCCTCATCACCGACGGCCCCGCGTCGCGGACGCGGGGTGCAGTGACGCGGCGGCGAGCTGCCGACCCCAGGGTCGCACCGCCGCCGCCCCCTAGTCGCACTGCATGACGGGGGCGGGGTTTCTGCATCGCCGCGCGCGGGGATGCGCCGCGAGAGCACGTCTCGCGGCGCCACGATATGAGGGGCGCCAGACTCTTGAGATCGGCGCCCCTTAGGGGGCTGGGGATTCCGGCGGTGGCCGCAAGCCCCACATAACCCCGGGCTCTCCCCCGAGGCCTGGGGTATGCGTCAGGCATTTCCCCTCCGTTACCAAAAAAAAAAAAAAAAAGGTTACAGCCTCAGTGGAAAAAATGCTTCGAAAATTGGTTCGAGCGTATGCAAAAATGTATTGGTCTTAAAGGCGAATACTTCGAAAAACAATAAAGCCATTTACCAGATTTTACACGTTTTTTCTTTCATATTGTTTGCAGAAACTTTTCCAGTAGCCTACGTATATTCATAATTATGAAAAAAGCTTCCTTTATTTTATTTCATTATATGTAATTTTATTATTATATCACACTTACGTATACACGCTTACAAAGTAGGTCAAGTGTATAATTACAATATATACAGAATGTTCCAGACTCCCGTGCCACCCGTTAAATAGTAGATTTCTGAGATTATTTTGAGACGAAAATCCTAATACGAAAATGTCGAGGCTATAATAGTTTTTAAATTAATAATGATTAAAGTTCTCTAATACGTTAATTTTGAAGTTGCTGAGAGGGCTCTGAAGTCCTGAGAGCGCGAAATTTCAGCTTTGTGATTATATATATAGAGAACTTTAATCGCTTATATTAATTTAAAAACTATATATTATAGCCTTGACATTTTCGTATTAGCATTTTCAACTCAAAATGATCTCAGAAATCTGTTATTAACGGTGAATAGCACGATAGTTCTGGAACACCCTGTATATATATATATATATATATATGGACATTCGATGGATGTCCATTGGACGTCCATGTATCGTTATTTATGCTTATTACGTGTGTTCCACAGAATGTCCGAAACATATCACATGTTTAAAATTTTAATTAAATTTATAAATCTTAATTAAACTGATATATGTCCAACTAAGGTCCATCAAATAGCAATAGGTCCGGCATGGACATTCTATAGATGTCCAGCGATGTTTCAAACGTATTACGAATGGACGTCCAACAAACCAGTTCAGCGAACTCTAATTGGACGTCCATCAGACTTTCGAATGTCCACAAATGAACGTTTGATAGACGTCCAGTGGACGTTCATGTGCTATCTGGGATAAGACTAGTTCCAACGTTTCTGCTGCGATCTATCTCCATAGCGTTGAGTTCATATCAAATTTCATCAAACATGAACACCATACAATTAACATCTAAGATTTGGCTGCTTTTGTACATTTTTTTTCCTTTGAAATCAATCTACCTTTGACATAGAAAAGGCTTTCACACGGTAACGTGTATAAATCCTGCTGTTGTATGGATATCCTTATCTTATCGCTATGTCCAAACGTGTTAACGTACGGATTGTACGTGTGAAACTCGAACTTGACGATGCGATCGTCAAAGATTGATTCACCTCCAATATTCAAGATATCAGCCATCTCAGATATTTCGTTCAACAAAGCCTAATGATTGTAAAAATTTAATGATCGACACAATAAGTTTATTTCTACTGAACGATCGAATGTTTTTGATCGCTGTCGTCCCTCTGGCAAACATCTCTCCTATCTGTTTCACCTGCTCGTTCAGAACAAGCATCTCACGTTATCATTGTCGTATCTCTTTATTGCTGTCGCCTCTGTATATGCAATCTAACGGTGATCTCCTTTCTGCGAAAATCATGCAATCGTCCGTCTTAATTCACAATGCGAATCGTCAGATCCGTAATGCTTCGTACGATGATCTGTGGAAGGTAAATGATCTGTGAACGTCGGTCTTTCCGATATCTTATATCCTGGTGACACGTTCGGTGAAAATTCATGTATCGTGTGCACGGATTTATCGTTGCTGTATGTGCCCGTAGTCACGTTGCATTCAATACGAATGATATTTACGTTGATGATATTTATTGATACGACTGATTCGTGCACTGTTGCGGCTCCAGCACGCGAGTCGATGAAAATCCCAATAGTGATCCAATATTGTGAGGTTTGGTGAAATTTACTCGATAAGCGCATTTGATCTCACTCTTCATTGTATTGTTATTGGCATGAATAGTCAATGAGTACTATTCTTTGCGAAGCGTTTTCTCTCTCACAACATCATTAGGATGAAATTGTGGAATTGCACATCTTAGATACTTGTTTATATCATGTATTTTGTACAATCCTTCGGGAATGACAAATTCTTTGTCATTTTCGTCAAAATAAAATTTATTATTTAATGAATTTACATTAGAGACATCGTATGGTAGATTTCAAAGTCCGTCAGACTGAGCTCGTAATCGCCATCGCTCAAATCTACGGCCGGAAAGTAGCAGGCCGCGAGGACGCTACTCTTACCGGTGAGCGTAAATGTCAGAGACATGTTTGAATAAATACTGAAAGAGTGCAATGTCAATTCTTAAATTGGTCGTCAATCGTCTGTAAAAACTGTAGATACAGTTGTCCACAGTTACTTTGATCGTAACGTTGATAAGGCGATAATACTCAATTTGCTTTACGTCCAAATATCACATCAATTCCTTCGACGATCGAAGATTGCCGAAACTATCAAAGTAAACAGCACGATCTCCTTGCTTCGCGCACGCCACCTTGGTACCTGGTCCATCAGCATTATCCAAATTTATGCTCTCGTTTCAATACACTCCCCCTGTTCGTAAGGTAGTACACATAAAAATACCTCTAAAATATGGAATACATATACGGTTTGCCAGTTGTTGCATTTGTACATTGGTAGTATACCCTTCGATATTTTTGACAACTGTTTAACATTTTTTAAAATCTTTTTTATTTTTTCCGTTGTGACTCCTCGTTCACGCTTGTACGGAGCGAGGTAAACTCCATGATCTTCCATGACGCAGTTATGACGTTTCAATTTTTCCAACTGACATTGCGCGGCTTCATTATCGTTTATAGCTTTTGCGACTTCTGCCGTGCCGCTGACCAACAAGTCGAAGACTCTCAATAGCGGTAGAATAAGTAAGATACTATCGCGTTTTGTCACCGAAAATATTCGTTTTTTCATCGGCTTTTTTTTCTTCTTCGTTTTCAAGCTTATACCAATTTTTGTTTTGGTTTTCATAGCCACTCAAACAGCTGTGACAGCAGTTTTCTCTCTAAGAGGCGAATCTTTCGCGGTAATCCGTTTCCGCGCCTCAGTGAGTATTATGTCAGTTACGTGTCGTTTCGTGAGATCTTTGCTCCGCGAATAAGCTATGTCGTGTTCGCGACACGCCGCGTCCAACGGATTAATGCTCGATCGCCTTTAGCCAATCGCTTTTCTAAATGCGTACTTGAATCATAAAATTGATATCCGGGAATATTCAATTAGATTGGAAATGCGTTTATCGCGTGATTTAAAAAATCGCAGCCTTTTGTTGTTGTTGTTGTTGATATTTGTTACAATTTCTTATAAACGGCGCTGGACTATCAATATGCGATGGATGGCAGGGCAAATTATAATGTTTCAAGCACCGACGATGTTGCTGAACCTCTGAATTAGCCTTTATATGCTCGAGTAATCTGTACCACAGTTTATTTATATAATTCTTAAACTCTCGTAGCAAAATAATTTTTGGAATATATTCCAACTCTTTGGCGGTTAAATAACTATATTCATCATAGTTGTCCAACACGATAAGAAGATTGAATACTGAGTGGTTTCGCTTTGCATGCTACTATAAATATATCCGCTTTCGATGTCATTTTTTCAATATTATCAGTGTCATGAAGAGAGAAGATATGAAATTCATGCGACAATCACAGACGATCAAAGTGACTAATGTCGACAATAAAGTACAGACTGAACTATACGCGGAATCATCTGCGGCAAAACAAAGTTGTTGATAAGTTTGCTAGAAAGCAAACTTACACTTCCACATGGCATACGTTTCGAGAACATGTACGTGTATTCGAAATCGTTGCAAACAGCCAAAATACCGATATTTAGAGAAATTATTAGCACCGATTGAAGAAATTAGTCATTTTACATTCTACTATAATGTAGTACCTCCGAACGAGCCATTTCCATTTTTGTTTTCGATGACGTGGCATGTGACAAGCAAGACGCGATCAGAGAATACTTTGCGATGGACACGCGGACGTCGACCGCTTCTATTTGTACGCAGACGTACGCAAAGATGCCGAAGCATCTTATATGCGATAATGCAAATCTGTCAATCCTGTTCAAATAGGACGATACCAATCTGAAACATGTATCTGAAACATGATCATGTAAACACCCACATGTCTTATGAGAATTTCTGCGAACTGCGTCGTTGCACTGCGTGTTGGCAACAAAAGTATGAATCTCAACCAATTAAGAAAGAAATCAACGTTGTAAAGGATAAAAATATTAAGAAAAGAAAACCTGAAGATAATGAAAATGTTCATGTTGATGAAGATGATAATGAAGATGATGGTGATGGCTTCTGGATGAATAATTCATGGCTTCAATTAACACCGTCGTCTAAAAAGCAACGTACAAAAGAATCGAACGTTACTTCGAATTCCAATTATGCGTCGCCTGAATCACACGAATTATCGTACGAATGTTGGCACGTTTCCTCAGTCGAAGATGTTTATAAAACGCCCAATGAACCGCTTGAAACATTAGTTAAACAATCTTTGCAAATGCGAGAAGTTCATGAGGAGTTGCATAATCAATTGGTGGCACTTCGAGAAAAATACGCAAACATACTTCTCGGTGATGACAGAGAAAAGGAAATCGATCACGTTTATGGCGTATACCTCAGCGAGAACGGCACGATGCTCGACGATAAATAGTTCGATGTAACACGAATGACTTTGTGATCGTAGATGGAGAAAAGTACAAAGGTACACATGGTTTGTACGAATTAATTTTCAAAAGAATCTCCGATGACACTATTTACACGGAGGATGATAAACTAGCGTACAAAAGTATACTGTTGGTAACGAATGCTATAGACGCAGCTATAATGCGGATAATCCAATATTGGGTAACAAAGGATACAAATATAAAAATATAATAGTAACCTTGATATCAGATAAGATATAGATTGGAACGGGAATATCACGCGCCAGGAATCTAAACAATAAGTCAGATAAAAGAGTTGGAAAAGATAATACCACGTACCATGACCCTAAATGACAATAAAATCGATTATGTTCATTGGAACGATCCTAACGAGCTAATGGATCGTCTCCAATTCAACAATGCTTGAGGCCGCACGTCAGGCAGATCACAACGCCCACGATAATGAAATATTGTCTATTATGAGGAACTTCGTGAAGCTGACCTTATTATAAATTAAAACGGGATACACAGTCATTTTAGTTGACATCGAAATGCCGATGAACAACGTTTTCGTAAGAACTTTGTGATATTTTACGTATTATGTAGCAATAATCATAACATAACATGAGAGACATCTGAGAAGAAAAACCTCGAAAAGTGGCGACTGGTGGAAGAACTGCACGCTCCGACGAGAAAAAATTTTCCACACAGTGTTTACGGATACAATGACCTGTGGCAGGCTGATATGGTCGAGATGCGCCCTTACACATGATTCAACAAAGATTACCACCACATTCTTATCGTTATCGATGTGTTGAGTAAGCACGCCGTATCGCTGAAAATCAAGAGTGGAAATGAGATGGCTACAGCGATCGCAAAGATAATTCGAGATGATGGAAGATGTCTGAAAAATTTGTAAACCAATGGGAAAAGAATTTTACAACTCAAACCTGCAAAAACTTTTGAAAAAACACAACATAAATCATTATTCAACATATTCCATAATGAAGGCATCTGAGTGATTCAATCGTACATTGAAAAACAATATGTAGAAATAATTTACACATAATAGAAATTATAAATGGATCAACTTGCATTCATGTCTCGTGTTTGAGTACAACGTGCGAAAGCATCGAACTATCGATATGCGGTCCATCGGTAAATCGTTTTATAGTTCGTTAACGGGTGATACTGTATCCGAGAGTGATTACGCGCACGCCGTGAACGTATGGCAGCGGTTCTTCATCCAAACACTTGATGAATATAGTGACTTGTACTTAAAAACAGATGTATTGTTGTTGGCCGATATATTTGAGAATTTTTAGGATAATTGCATCACCAGTTATGGACTCGATCCCGCATATTATTATACACTACCGGGTTTTATGTGGGACACGATGTTGAAACATACTCGCTTCAATTTCGAACTTCTTACCGATGTTGACATGGTTCTATTCATCGAACGTGGTATACGTGGCGGTCTGAGTCAATATTCCAACAGGTACGCGCAGGCTAACAACATGCAGTCGTATGATCCATCGAAACTATCGACGTACTATGACATCAACAACCTGTACGGTGTGCCATTGCTATACGTCGATTTTCGCTAGGTTGACGATGTAGACAATTTTGACGTTATGAATGTCGCGTTAGATTTACCGACGAGTTACGTTTTCGAGGTTGATTTGGAGTAGCTGCAACATCTCCATGATGCGCATTCCAATCTACCGTTTTGTCTAACGCGCGAGAAACCATCGGGCAAGTAAGAGGAGAAGCTCCTCGCGACATTGTATGATAAAAAGCGATACGTCATACATTATCGCAATCTACAACAATATATTCGTCACAGTCTCTGCATTACAAAGCTCCATCGTATACTGCAATCTCTATGGCTTCGCGAGTACATCGAACTCAATACAAATTTTAGAACTTTAGCAAAGAATGTGAGTTCGAGAAAAACTTATTCAAATTAATGAACAACGCGGTTTTCGGCAAGACCATGGAGAATGTGCGTAATCATGTCGTTGTAAAATTATTAATAAAATGGGAAGGCAGATACGATGTGGAAGCAATGATCGCGAAACCAAACTTTCATAGTAGAAGCGTTTTTTCCGAGAACTTGGTCTTAATAAAAATGCGGAAATTCGAGGTGAAGTTCGACAAACCGATATACGTGGGTATGTATATTCTCATATATCCAAGATATGTTTGTACGAATTTCACCACGAGTACATGTTTGTACATGTTCGAGTACATGTTCGAGTACATGTTCGAGTACCGCTCTTTCATGAAAAATGTAAAATGTAAAAATTATGTACACTGATAGTAGTATAATAGTGGCGGTTCTAACCCAGGTCCTCTGAAGGGGGCGCGAGGCGCGGGGGAGTACTGGTAGGCGCGGGGAAGGGAGGGAAGGCGCGGGAAGTCCCAGCGCTATCGGTGTTTACCGATATGATGCCCACACACTGCCACAGGCGTCAGCGTCAGCGTCGGCGCCATCGCCGTCACCCCACACCCCGTCGCAGGCGTCAGCGCCACCGCCGCCGCCGCAGACCCCGCGTCCATCCTAAAGTGCATTTCGGGCCATCACTGCAGACCTCGCGTCTATCCCAAAAAAAAATGCGTTTCAGACAGTCACTGCGGAGTCCACTCCCTAAATGCGTGGCAATATTATAACGCGAACAAGAAATATTAAAGAAAAAAAGAAAGAAAAAAACTATATAATAAAAAAATATTCTTATTTTCTCCACACCCTCTCCCTTTCCGTCCTCCTGCTCCTCCTCCTCATCTTCCGCTGAATTCTTATTCCTCCACAGTATCATCGAAATTGTCGATGAGATCGTTGAAAGCAATTCNCCCCCCCCCCCCCCCGCCGTAGGCGTCAGCGCCTCTGCCGCCGTCGCAGACCCCGCATCCATCCATCCATCCTAAAGTGCGTTTCGGGCCACCACCGTAGACCTCGCGTCTATCCTTAAAAAAAATGAGTTTCAGACAGCCACTGCGGAGTCCACTCCCTAAATGCGTGATAGTATTATAACGCGAACAAGAAATATTAAAGAAAAAAAAAAAGAAAAACTATATAATAAAAAAAAAATAATATTCTTACCTTCTCCACACCCTCTCCCTCTTCGTCCTCCTCCTCATCCTCCGCTGAATTCTTAGTCCCCTTCCTCTTCCTCTTCTTCTTCCTCCACCGCCTTCTCCTCCTCCTTCTCTTCTTCCTCCTCTTCTTCCTCCTCTTCTTCCTCCTCCTCCTTTTCCTCCTCCTCCTCCTCATCCTCCGCTGAATTCTTAGTCCTCTTCTTCTTCCTCTTCTTCTCCTCCACCGCCTTCTCCTCCTCCTTCTCTTCTTCCTCCTCTTCTTCCTCCTCTTCTTCCTCCTCCTCCTTTTCCTCCTCCTCCTCCTCATTCTCCACTGAATTCTTAGTCCTCTTCTTCTTCCTCCAAACCCTCATCGAAATTGTAGATGAGATAATTGAACGCAATTCTGTTAATGCTCACATACTTGAGAGCGTCCGTCTCATCTGCAATCTCTATAAGGCGATAGAACAGACTTAATTCATCTACGCGTATTCGAGTGAGATCAATTATGATATTATCATGAATCTCTTCTGAGAAATAGGAGGAGACGCTCTCCTCTTCAGTTTCTTCTTCTTCTTCCTCTTCCACTTTCTCTTCCACTTCCTTTTTTACTTCCTCTTCCACTTCCTTTTCCACTTCCTCTTCTTCTTCCACAGCCTCATCGAGATTGTCGAAGAGGTGTTTGAACGCAGTTTTATTAATGCGCACATGCCTGAGATCATCCACCTCATCGGCAATCTCCATGAGGCGATGGAACAGTCCTAATTGATCTACGTGTAACTGAGTGAGATCAACTATGATATCACTCTGAATCTCCTCTGAGAAAGAGGAGGAGGAGGAGGAGGAGGAGGTAGTCTCCTCAACTTTTTGTTCTTTTTGCATGTTATAGCTGCACAATAAAAAAAAATTATCACTTCACTTAATCACAGAAAATGTGCAACAATATTTTATCATTAACGCTAAATGGTAGAATATTGTTGCACGTTGGGGAAAAAAAAAATATCACTCTTGCGCGCGGACAAAAACTGACGCTGAGAATCGATCTTTGCCGTTAAGAAGCGAGCCTGCCTAGGATCTATAGGGGGGCAGTTGTATATAAACACTTTAGATCATAAGTGCCGTCACGAAAAATTATTGCTATAGCGCGTCGAGATATAGGATGAATAGATGGATGGATGGATAGGAAGTAAAGAAAGTACATATATATAATACATATATATGATATGAACAAAAAAAAATTTTTTATTCACATATTATTACATCATTTCTTTTTTACTAAAAAACTAAAGCCAATAGCTCGCAATCGACGAGCTGATGTTTGTTAAAGATATCATTATCGCGTATAGCGTTTTTGGACGCGATGTTGGAGAATCGCGTATACTTGGCATCAACCGTATCGACGAGTCGGATTAATCGTTCGAACGTTACATTCGTCAAACTCAAACATATGTCGTAGCGTCGTTTCGATCATCATTATGCGTACGGACGAAGAATTGAGACGTACGAGCATAGCATCGTTCAGCATGTAAACGCTGACAGTAGCGGTCCAACACTTATAAAATTGTCCTTGTATTCGTTTCGCAGCATCTTGTAAACATTCCATCTCTGCTCGTAGAGACCCTTCCACGTTTCGAGCGACAGCAGCAGTTTTGTCCGCGATGGTCTCCCAGGGCGATCTCCACGTAACTCGGTGGACCAATTTCCAAAAATTTGTAGCCCATAGTCGTCAGATCGTAACGTCTGCCCAATAAACGCATCTTGCGTAGCTCCATGCTGTATATATACATAATGTTAAAAACGTTTCTTTTGTGTATAGAATGTTAAAACTTACATGTTACTGCAGTTCTTCGTTTCGTATGATGCGTTGCTGTCTTCAGCGAAGTACATTTTTTTTTTCAACCGTTCGTACAAGCGAGTATCGCAAGACTAATTGCACCCGCGTAAATTGTGATATATATAAAACTTCTAAAATCGAAGAGGGGGTAATTCTCCCCTCTTTTTCTAAGAATTGCGAACCTGTCGCAACACGTTTTATCGAGTCTTTCTACGTTTTTTTTTATTTTTTATATTTTTTTGTTCGCGAGTTTATCAATGTTATACTTTATGATTTATATTTCGATGGCATCGATGACGTTGGTGATGAGCACGATGATGACTTTGACGCCTTTTCTTCAGGATATCCCAATATCTCACTTTTTCCTTCGAAGACGGTGGACTTGGCGGACTTGGCGACAATGGACAGTACCCCTTTCTCGATTGATTTTCGACGTATATATTCTTTTATTCGGTCCATGTCTTAACGCTCGTAACTGAAGCTTACGATTGAATAAAAAAAAGTCTAATATACTGCCTATATATTGGATGGATCCATATATCCATTCGGTTTTTGTTAGTAGTGAAAAACGGAGAATATAACATTGATTAAAAATTCATCTTTTGTATGAAAAAAACTTGTTTCATTTTAGCCTTCAAAAACCGAACGAATATATGGATCCACCCAATACATTGCATATATGTACTGTCAGATGTACTGTCAGATCGGACATGTCGCGACACGTTCAACAGAAGCGTTGACGTTTTTGGATACATACATACGTACATACATACATACATACATATGTGTTCATACATATACGTTCATACATATACGTTCATACATATACATTCATTCATACAAGTACATGTATTACAGAGGAAGAGAAAAAAAGAAATACGTAATAAATACATTAACGTATTTTTATTTAAAAAATTCTTTTGCAACCACCAGTTATATATTTTCAATACATTTTGTAACGCGCAATTCTGAACATGTTGTCCACATCGCATAGTATTAGCAACATCCAACTTGGTTAAAGATTCCAGGTCTTTGTAAACTACATCCAAGGTCTCGATGCACATGCGTTCTCGCTCATCATCCAAAAGCAAGTTCCACAGCCACGTTCGTTTTTCACGTCCCTTAACGTACACGATAGCATCATCTTCAAATACAGCTGCTGTGATCAGATGTTTCGCCTCGTTGTACGGGACCATCCCGTCCTCCCATCGCAATACATGGTGATAAGCAGTCAACCAGGAAGCGCAAGACCTGTCGGATCTTGTCAAAAATTTCCATGGCACAGAACTCGTAAAAATGTAATGTGTGAGAACGATCCCTTGTTTCAGCACCGCCACTTCCTTCACGATAAATTTCTTGTTAACGATGAATCCTTGCAGATCCACGAACGTTGGCACGAGCAAGTTGTCGAGAAGACTGCGGTCGATTGCAGTCGATTGCGACATATCGTAGATCTTATATCATGTCAGAGGTGCATCTTAGGTGATTTTGCGCACAACATTGGTCAATGGATTATACTGAACCACGCGATTGTGTATGATGAGACAATAGGCTGTTGTATTTGCGGGTACATCCTCTTTACCTTCAAAGTCTAATCGCACGTCCACGGTGCCACTCTTGACTGATTCGTTCTGTCGAGAGCAATCGATGATCACGAATGGACCATTACGTAAAAAAGTTGTAAAGGTGAGACGGCTCGAGATACTCGTATCCGTAGTAGCCCTTGCAGAAATGCGCGTACAGAATCGCACATCTGTTTTTGTCAAAATCCAAATTCAAGTCATCGTACGGATAACATTCCGAATTCAGGTAAAGTTTCGCATTGGTTAATTTGCAATCGTCGAATTGACTTACATCCTCGGACATGACATTTTTTCGATCTGTTTGCATAGCAAAAATAACATAGCGCGGCTTCTCGAGCTGAGTAGCCGTCTTGATGGCCCACGAATGCTTGGTTGTGCTCTGCAAGAGCGGAAATTCGTACAGATCCCACGAGCGAAAAGCCATGCTCAGATATCATCCGCTCTCCAAAGCGCGCNCGGATAACGTTTACATTCATTATGTTGATCTACAGGTCCGATTCGTGCCACCTTCGCGGCTGCAGTATACGCTTCGACGAGAATCCCAGCAGCGATCCAATGCTGTTGGACTTGTCAAAGTTTATTCTGTACGCACATCTAATCTCACATTTCATCGTGTTGTAGTTTGCGCGGAGCGTAATCGGGTATTCTCCACCCTCATCATTATTATCATCATCATCATCATCATCAGTGTTATTGTTATTGTCACCATCCACTACATCAACGGTTTCAAGTGCGTCACGGTGCGGACGTTTTCGTAAAATCGCGCGTTTCAGAAATTCATTTATATCTCGCACTTCGTACGAACCCTCGGGAATTGTAATTTCCGCGTCGTCTTTGGTGAAATAAAATTTGTTGTTCGATTTGTTCACGTTCGGTATCGTATGATAAGTCTCCAAAATCGCCAAACCGAGCTCGTAATCTCCGTCACTCAAATCTATGGCGGGGAAGTAATTCGCCGCGAGGACGGTGCTCTTTCCGCTCAGCGTAAGCGTCAACGACATGACGAAAAAAAGCGTTCGACTAATACTAAGATTTCACAGCACCTCGTCGAGCTTTTTAAATTCACGCGCGTCTACCGTTTGTAGAAACCGCAGACACATCTGTCCGCAGAAACTTTGATCGTACGTCTGATAGGACGTGCGATTGTACTCTATCGTCGTAGCACCGTTCTCGAAATATCGCACCAGTTCCTTTGGCGGTCGAAGATTGCCGAAACTGTCAAAATACACGACGCGATTGTTCCTCTTCGTGTACGCTACCCAGTGAGTACCAGGCCCCGTCGCATCGTCCAGATTCACGATACCGCTTTCGTTTCGGCGCACACCGCTCGTCGGTAACGTGTTACGCATGAAAACGCCTCTAAAGTATGGTACACGCATACGTCTCGCGAGCTCGTTCAATTGTACATTGGTAGTTGCGCCAGACGGCATTTTTATCGTCTTTTTGACGTTTTTTTTTTTTTTTTGTAGCTACGCCCTGTCCATGTTTGTATGGACCGAGATACAATCCGCTTCCATATTTGTATGGAGCGAGATACAATCCGCGACCCTGTTCCATCGCGCGATCGTGACGTTGCAGCTCTTCGAGCTGACGTCGCGCGGTTTTGCTATCGTTTACCGCTTTCGCCACGCTGGCTGCTCCGATCAAAGACCCGAGTGCGCCCAACATTGGTAGAAACGGTAACGCACCGCCTCGTTTCGCCGTCGGAAGTATCCGCTTTTTCGTCGCCTTTTTCTTCGTCGTCTTCTTCTTCGGTTTCATGCCCATGCCGATCTTGGTCTTGGCTTTCATCGCTGCCCAGACGGCAGCTGCGGCGGCTCTCTCGCTCAGAGCCGAATCTCTTGCGACGACGCGTCCTAGCGCTTTATCGGCGAGTACCTTGTCCGCCGTGTGTCTATCGGTGAGATCGTTGCTTCGAGAATACGCAATGTCGTGTTCTCGGCACGCCGCGTCCAACGGATTTATGCCCGCGTCACCTCTGGTTAATCGTTTCGTAAGTCGAGTGCCCGGACCGCAAAACTGGTAACCCGGAATATGTAACTCGAAAGGAAGCGCGTTTATCGCTCGATTTAGCAGACTGCCGCGCGACGTCGACATTCGCTACAATCCTTTATCTTCGGTGTGGGGCCGTCGATATGCGTCCGCTGCCACGGCTGATTGTAGTGTTCGTCGCAACGACGATAAGTTCGAACCTCCGAATCTGCCTTCACGTGTTCCGGAAGCTTGTCCCAGACGTGTTCGATGTTCACCGTAAGAGTACGACCTTTGGTATATATTGTAACTGCTCGGCGCTCAAATCTCGAATATCGGAAGGATGACACAGCGCGAGATACATTTTGCTACTGCACAATTCGCGGATTCGCGCGCCTTTAAATAATCGTTCGAGAGCGTAGTCTTTAGTGTGAGCATGAAATTCGTGCTGCAACCGCTGACGATACGTGTCACAAACTGTGACGTGAAATCACAAATGATGGGAGGCAGTGCGGAGAAGCGCAAGCACGGCGAAATGCTGCCGAGTACTATACGCGCGATCATTTGCGGCCCGTCGAATTGTGGTAAAACCAACGTTCTCATAAGTTTGCTCGAGAGTCCAAATGGCGTACGTTTCGAGAACGTGTACTTCTACTCGAAATCACTGCAACAGCCAAAGTATCAATATCTCGAAAATTTATTTACATCTATCGATGAAATCGGCTACTTTACGTTTTCCAACAATAGCGACATCGTTTCACCGAATGAGGCGCGCCCAAAATCTATTTTTATCTTTGATGACGTGGCATGCGACAAGCAGGATGCGGTGAGAGAATACTTTTCGATAGGTCGCCACGCGAACGTTGACTGCTTCTATCTTTGTTAGACGTACGCGAGGATACCTAAACATCTGATACGCGACAACGCGAACCTGCTGATCCTGTTCAAACAGGATTGTACCAACTTGAAACACGTTTACAATGATCACGTAAACACCGATATGTCCTAAGACAAATTTTGCACGTTGAGCTATAACAAAATGCCACAGCTGTAAATCGTGCTTTGGCTAGTTATAGACAAATGTCAGAGGCGTTCATCGTGGACTGACTATTTTTAATTTACTGGCAGAGGCATTTGATTATCAAATTTGGTGAAATACAATTTGTAGAATCAACTTGTAGAATTTTGCGTCTGCAATTAAAGAAATGTGAATAGCATTGTCATGATGGAATCAAAAGCTGATTGCTTGACATGATGGAAACAAAGAAACTAATGAAGAAAAAAAAGACTAAATATCAGTAAACAGCTTCTTTGAAACTTTATAACTTTTGTCTGAAACGTTTTTTCTAAAAACGTTATGTAATGGCCTTATAGTACAAGAATGGCCGTAATTCAATCATAGAAGAGAACGTGAATCATAGGTCAACATATTATATTTTGGCGTATTATGCATGCCGATACAAGTATAATTCACATTCCTTTACGATTATAGTTATAGTCACCTTTATGTTCAGCTCCTAAATCCGGGGTCATTTTGGACACCCTATATAATATATATGTTATACATATATATAACATACATTACACAGTCAATAGTCACATGCATAATTTTCGTATGATGCTGTACGTTTATGAAATGTATATAAGTATATTCAAAGTGTTTTAGCAAATGTATACACTTATAGATCAATGTGTACGTTAACTAAGTTAATCAAGGTCGATATTACAGGTTTTTATTTCCAATGTATAAGATGCTTACGCCCTCTGAGTTAATATGATCATGCAGGAAATTCGATCGATTAATTATCGATATTTTTATTCCGTTTCCTACATTACCATCTTAGCAGGGACGTGTATTAAAGTCGGTTCCTAACGTTAACAGCAAGTTACAATAAGTATATTTTTACTAAATACACTCTGACTTAGATATATCTTCGGATGCAATGTATTTGAAATACATGTATACACGTGTAATGTAATAGCACTTTTTCCTTTATTTCCAATGCCATTTTAACTTAGGATGTAACATGCATTGTCAGTACGTAAATACTTTGCACATACATATGTAGCTATTTCATCTCTTTTTATTATGTTTAATGGACCTTTTATAATTATAAGCCTTAATCAGCCATAAATAAGAAGTCAGACGCTAAAAATTGACTGTGATTGATCAATTTTTAGCTTCTGACTTCTGATTTGTAACTAATGGCTTATTGTAGAAGGCCCATAAAAGAGAGATAGAAGTTACTCATACTTAGCTTTTCATGCAGATATAATATAGACACATTAGTGAATATTAGAATTATATTTTATGTGCATTATGATGTACTCACATTACAAAACATAAAATATATTTCTAATTCATATTCACGTACGTGTGTAGCTACTTCATCTCTTTTTGTTACGTGTAACAAAAAGGTGTACTGATCTTTTTTTTTCTACGTTGAAAAAATAAAAAGAGATATGTTTTTTTATGGTCAAATATACAGATATTAGTGACATATGCTTTTATATTTTCAATATCAGAATATACATACAACTAACATAAATTAAAGCTAACGAGAATCAAACGCAGATGATCAGACGTAACATCTTAAAAAGATAATCAAATGACGAATTCTCTGATAAATTCTCATTTTATGTGTACAGATATACTCATTAAATATATATATATGGATATTCATGAAAAAGAATTACATTATGTATGTGCAATGTCATATTCATTTATTGATATTATATTATTATTACCTAAAATGACATTGGACGTAAGGAAAAAGTGCTACTACGGCTTCGTATCGATATAGCTATTAAAGTTAAAAATCTGTACTTTATGTATATTACAGATTTTTAATACTGGTGATATATATTGGAACACGGCCTACTGCATGTGTACATAATACAACTGTATTTCTAAGGTCCGATTCTACAAATATAAGATTAACTTCAATTACGGTTTATTTTTTTCTCAATTCTAAAATTGAAAAATTTTCCAAACTAACTTTTACATTTGTGGAACCGACTTTAATACACGTCCCTGCTAAGATGGTAATGTAGGAAACGGAATAAAAATATCGATAATTAATTGATCGAATTTCCTGCATGATCATATTAACTCAGAGGGCGTAAGCATCTTATACATTGGAAATAAAAACCTGTAATATCGACCTTGATTAACTTCAGCCTTCGCTCCAGCATCCCCTTAACAGCACGAGTTAGAATATCCACTGCTGAATAGCCCGCATAATGTGACGGATCGTAGTATAATTTTTCAAACGTCATCGTTATCTTAGTTTTTTCCAACCGAGTAACCGATTTTTTTCCAATTGTAAAGATGCAGGGATATCAATTTTTGTACGTGAAAGAATCAGTGAGCTTTCCTCGTTTATCTCTTGTTCGTAATTTTTACGTTTTTCTCTTTCCTCGCGCTCTCGATACAATCGCGGAACTCGTTCTTTCGTTATAAAAGGCGTGGAACTCACCCGAGGTCGAAGTTTAACGCTGCTTACACTAACGCCGTGCGTAGACAATAATCTTTTATTTCTCACCAACGCGAAAGGTATGTTCAACGAACGGAGTAATAGCGCAAACTGATTTCTACTCACTTTCACAGTTTTTCTTTCGCGCATCACGACGTTTATCAAGTCACTGATATTCGAATCTTTCACGACGTTATCTTCTATAGTCACGATTCCATGCTCGTTCCAACTAATTCTATCAGGTACAGCTTTTCGAAACAATTGTTTCATCAGTAAGTGCGCATGCTTACAATAAGATTTCGGTATGCTTTCCACTATTTCTTCAATGCTTTTCATCTCATGATTATTCCTCGCACGATTATTCCTCGCATGATTATGCTCGCTCGAAATTTCGAAATTTTTCGTAATAATATCGGTGTTATTGATGGATTGTACCGACGGTATATCAGATGTTTGCGTGAGATCGTCATTAAAAACGTCATTGTTCGTCGTCTCGTTATCAGCGGTATCTCGCGTAACGTTTCGAGCGAGACGTTATCTTTGAGTGTATTAAAAACATTCGCAAATATTGTACAACGAATTAGTTTTTTGTCGGCGCCATGTAAGAAGATTGTGTGTTAATTTTTGTTCAAATGATAGAGTGCCGCGAGGAGACAGGCTCTTACCGAATACCTTTTTCTTACTGATCGAATGTAAGGCGATTTTCGTCGCGCGGCACGATTTCTCGTCATTCATCGCGAGAAAAATCTACGATTGACACGTACGATTATCCGTACTCGCTTTTTATACGTATCCGCTGGAAAATGATCTATACGGTACATAGACGTATCCTTGGGAAAAATACACGTTCGAAATCGATACTCCGGGGTTGATTGTTTCAGATCGAGCAGCAAGTAGTCGTGAGGCCTCGACGTAGCGTCATAGTATGTCTCTTCTAGGAATTTCGGGACTTGGAGCGCTAAATGATGAATTTGAGCGCGACCAATCAGAGCGTGCCCTTTTTCCAGACAGACCCGTCTAGGTTATGTCCACAGCACCAGAGGGAGACGTGGAGGGAGTTTGTTTTGACGCCATGGCTGCCTATATACTACTCCCGAGGCAACTACATCGTCCTGTGTTCAGTTGTAAAAAAACAAATCGATATTAAGCGATTAGTGTAGTCGACTATTCTATCATCGTTAGTGATTCAGGAGCTTCAAATTGAACTTGTCAAAATACACGATGTAAAATTATCATTATGTGACAAATATTTATATATGAAACCATCGACCGTACTCTTTATATTCGAACTTGAACAATATGTAGATCATGTATATTGTGAATTATGCCAATACACGAATGTGTGAGCAAAAAGTTTAATTATTTCGTAACTTATTTATGCCAATATTATATAAATAACAAATATGATGCTATAAATATTTTGGGTAAGATTTACGAATAAGAATTCATATATTGATAGTGTACGCTGTAGATAATATTGTATATAATATTGTAGATAATATTGTATATAATATTGTAGATAATATTGTATATAATATTGTAGATAATATTGTAGATAATATTGCATAAAAATAAAAAAATAAAAATATCTCAGTGTTCAAAATTATTTCTTCTCTCTGCCATTCCTTCCTTCTTTCTACCTTATCTCTGCGGTATTGTGTTATGCGCGACTGTATCAACGCGCGCGACAAATCGCGCTGTTATTATTGCATAGTGCGTTCGAATCGTAAAATAAAATAAAAGAAAATATAATATAATATAATATAATATAATAAATAAAATATTTCGCGTGCTAGAAGATGTTGGTACGTAGAAAAGATGGTAAGTACAAATGGTAAGTATAGCGCGCCGTGGGGATCACGCCTGGTGACAACGGTGGGGACTGGTGGCGGACCGCGCCCGAAGGCGGTGGTAGGGATCGGCGATAGACCGCGCCCGGTGGCGGCGGCGATGGTAGCTGCGGACCGACGGCCCGCTGGTAGCTGGTCCCGCGTAATGTCATCACTGCGACGCGGATCCTGCGACGTAATTTTCCGCACTATAATTTTTCTTCATACCCCGCATCCATTGGCATCACCCCCCCCCTGTGATGCCATCCCCTCGTGCTCCTCGTAACGTCATCCCCCTCGCCTTGTGACGTCACCACCTGTGACGTTATTTTCCTCTCCCGCCCCTGTGACGTCATCTCCCTCACTTAGTGATATCACCTTTTCCCCTCCACGTGCCTCCCTCCCTCAAAGAACCTGAGTTAGGACTAGCCTTTATATACTACTTATGTCCTTTCGGATTCAGCTAAGCAAGTTAATGTAACTATACTTTTTCGAATGTAAAATTTAAGGTTGAAATTTGACAACTAAATGTAAGATTAGGGCGTTCCGTTTCAAGCATAATGCGAATGATTTATTCTTTTATTTTTATTTAATATTTGATGAACAAGGATACCCATGATCATGCACAGCATGCATGAAACGGAACGTAACCTAGATAGTACACACATAAAAGATGAGCCACGTGCATATGTTGAGACATTTAGTTGCAAATTTCAACCTTAAATTTGACATTGCGTTTGGCCCTATATATATAATACTATATATATAATACTATATATATAAAACTCAGATCAAAAAGACATTTTTCTACATTAATTTATATTTAATAATTAAATATTTGAAAACAAACTTATCTTTTGCAACTTGGTAATTAACAGTTATACAATCTCCTTCTCTTTGAGTCACACGAGGTAAACTTAGTATAAGTGTGTAACACGCTCTCAGATTTCTAAATTCAAAAATGCAATACTTTAGATCGAAATGGAACACGTCTATCTCGCGCAGCCGAATCGCCAAACCGAACTTACTGCGTACGAATCGGCGAATCTTAACCTTTTAACAGGATTTATCGTCAAAAAATTTGTCAGTTAGACGCTACCGTCACGTATAGGGGAGAGGGTCTTTCGTTACGAATAACGACGGTTGTCGACAAGCATCGTTAGTTATCGACATTCATCTTAGATATCATGGATGGAATAGCTTTCAACAATATCTATCAGTTAGTGCCATTAACGACACCGACAGTTATCGGTAAGCGTGTACAAAATAGGGCCCCTTGGCGTGCCCGCGCGAAGCCTCACCGATTACAATCGGAACTTCTATCTTTTTTTGTTTTTCTTTATTTCGTTCTATCGTATTTCTGTTTCGATAATTTATTCTGCAATTCAAGTTGTTGTGCCATTTGGCTCAACAATAAGATATTTAGGGATTCGGTCTACCTAAAGGGTTAGGACCCACGAGGAGCGCAGAGGAAGACATACGAGGAGCGACGACAAAGACACACTTCACCACTTTTAATACTTTTATTATAAAGATTTCCCCCTTTTATTACATTGATTTGAACTAATTTCTCTTGTTACAATATTATCTTAACTTTGCATTAGCGATATAGTTACTCGTTTAATAATGGTTACTTATATCTTGTCGTTCGCGCTCGCGATGATACTTGAAGCGGTATCGCGTATGTAATAAGATATTCGGCGCTCGTGATGCGCGTAACGTGCCGTTGTATTCGTTTTTCGTGCGAGACTCTGCGGTCGGCGATTAGGCGGCCAAATTTATAAAAGTGCGCAGCATCTAATTACCGCGCTTTTTGATCACTATGACCATATTTGGTCATGCCCGGCGACAGACTTTGTTCACGTGTCAATCACCAATTCCACAGTCTTGCATTTCTACGGCTTGTTGCCATACCAAAATGCAAGGCTCAGGGATAATTGCTGTCTTGCATTTCCGCTAATTCGTTGCTATGCCGAAATGCAAGACTTAATCATAGTAGCTTTTAGGGCTACAACACTGTGTTCTATCGGTTTCGATTTATCATCCCCGACGCAACAAGGCACGATTCCTTTTCAAGCAACGATGTTATTTTAATATATTGGGAGTACAAATTAGTTCGATCCAAAAGATGGCTCCGGCTATTGTGAATGGTTCATAGTGACAGCTGATTTTGGCGTTTTCAGAGAGGTTAGACATCTGCTAATAATATTCAGTTTATATCGCTTTGAGTTTCATACAAAAACCTTGATTTTTACTGTGTTTGAAATGTCGAATTTTGTTTAACCACTCAGCATTTGCGGGAGGTTTTAATTTTCTGCTTTAATTGGAAGAAAATGCAGCTGAAGCCCATCGAATGCTTGTCGAAGTTTATGGTGACACTGCTCCAACTGATAAATCATGTAGGGAATGGTTTCAACGTTTCAAGGATGGAGATTTCAGCGTTGAAGACAAGCATCGCTTTTTTATATATAGAAAAATATGTAATTATTATTTCCAGCTGATAATATATTGCTGATTTACATAATAATTCAATCTATTTCTATATTTACGCGCGGGCGATGGGAAGAATGATGCTTTCTACTAAGTGTCGTTTGACACTTTGACATCCGAGCCGAGTCAAAAATGTGTTGTATATTACAATTTCAGACTTTGTACGTTTAAAATAAGTAGCTAGTGGTGTAGAGAATATCTGAAAGAACAATACTATGTTTGTAGAAATGAGCTAGGGGGCTTTATTATAAGAGAACGTAGTAAAGGAAAATTTTATTTGTATGCTAGGAATTGCCGCTTGACGCTTTGGCATCCGAGCAGAGTCAAAAATCAACCGATATAATATACATATGTGAATAATATTATGTATTTCTTTCTATTTCTATTTATAAAGAAATTATTTGTACAAAATTAAAATAACTATAATAATATCATAATAATTTTGTTATTATTTTTTTTCTCAAGAGAAAATAATTTTGTCCAAGGCACGTAAGAAGTTTGTTATGGGTCTGAATAGGTAATTCTGATCGTTTCTGTGATCCAGTAAGGCACATTTGATAACAGTGCCGCTGTCGCGATATCGAGAAACTAAAATAGTGTTTGGTGTTATGGCTTCATGTCAATTTTATTCGTAGCATACGAACAAAATTTTTCGCGACTCTGTTCTATTATACTAAAGCCTCTCATTTCTATAGGCATAGTATTGTTCTTTTCTATAAGCTGCTGGCTACTTATTTTAAATGGGCAAAATCTTATATGCACATATTGTGACGAGTCGACTGATGACATAACTATAATTTTTTATTTTCTTTCGTTTTTTCATATAAAATTGTAGCTGACAGCCAGTATTGTTGTCAATATTTTAATTGTGGAGAAGGACTTTTCCGTAAGCACAGTATAAATACATACAGTATGGACACTGAACTTTTTATATGGTCCTCAATTAATATATCATTAAGATTTTATGAACAAGATGTATCGTTATGCGTTTAGTAAGAGATCCATGGCAAATTATTATGGCGAATTGATACTGGAAAATTAGATGAGATTCATTCCTAAACTGATAACATGGACAGGTATAAGAGAAGATTCTATAACTTCGTGCGGTCATATCAAGATTGTCGGATTGCACACGTTGCTAAAATAATGTTTTTATATTGTATGCGTTAGAATTTTCTGGAATTTTTAATATGTTGTAAAGTAGACGTTAGTTTTTTAACATTGAAAATGACCTGATGTAAGGTCAAAATGTCTGTATTATGATTTGTTAAATATAATGTTTTGTTATTTATAACAATAGCGAAGTACATCTTATTTGTGCTCTGAGCCCTTTAACGGATTATTATTTTAATTTATAAATTATTTTAATTTATTTTATTGAGCATTGATTTACTTTTTATTTGTGAAAAACTAATTTATCAAAAAACTTTAAAATTATAATTAATTATCCCAAAAATAAGGACGCTCACACTGATCACAAATTACAAACAATATCGCAAACATTACTACGAATTATTAAAAAATCGTTTCTTGATATTTTGGCCAGTCAGTACTTTACAAAGGAATGGCTGGTTCGTGAATCTATCAACTGTTTTCATACCTCCTGATATGCAGAACATTTTACAATTGGGAGATAACTTTGCCTTACCTTTGAACAATAGATTGGATTTAACGGATATTGCCTATGTATATGATGAGCGGATCTCGATCTCGAACCACTCATTTCCTCTACTGAATAACTTAGCTTCTTGTTCCCTACTTGTACGTAACGGAGGTGGATAGAAGTTTGTGACAGCTAGTGAAAGACACTAGGATTTTCTTAAGAAATATGAAAGATAGAATTATTTTTACTCGTGGGATAAGAGGAATGTGACGGTAACATTGGATAGACAAGTGTACATTTCCAGGGTAAAGGAGGTGTTTCAGGATGTGAATACTCATAAGTATACTTATGAGGTAATTGAAAGGGATCCGACGAGGAGGATGGTAACGGGCCTTATTAGTTAGTTGGAAGGAAAAAAAGTATGTAGCTAATTCCACATATAGAAGTTTGTTAAGTAATGATGGGATACTTCCGAGAGTCTGCGCTCTTCCGAATGTATAAGCAGAACTGTCCCTTTCGTATAATAGCTTCTTCGATAAATAGCCCTTTGTATTTGTTAGCAGTGTTCCTTCATATTATCATAAAAACAATTCCTAAGACAGATAGTCAAAAATAGTTTTAAATTTATTAAGGAACTTGATGATAAACGTAATGAATTTCAGTTAATGTGGATGTTGTGAGCCTCATTACTAACGTCCCCATTGACTATGCGATGGACTGTATTAAAGACAATTGGCGATTTATTTCTAGAGATTGTTGTTTACCGGAGGAGGAATTCATCAAAGCGGTTCAGTTTGTTTTAAATTCTACTTTCTTTGTTTTTGTTATATATAAGCAGAATTACGCGACTCCTAAGGGCTTTCCATTATCTCCTGTCATCGCGAATCTAGTTATGCGAAAGTTGGAGGTTAGAGCTTTGATTCGGTTTCCGTTGCCCTTTTCCTATAGGTTTGTTGATGACATATTATTGGTGACACTTGCGTCTGCGATTAGTTCCATCCTTGATATTTTTAATTCTCAGCATCCTAGGCTTCAGTTCGCTATGGAGGTAGGGGGTGATAGATTGAATTTTTTGGATATTACAGTGATCAAGGATAATGAGTTGATAGAGTCCAATTACCACAAGCTGACCTTTTCGGATAGATATTTGAATTTTTGATCACAGCATCCGTTTCTCAAAAAATAGGTACAATAACAAGATTAGTTGACAGGATTAGTTTTGCTTTCGAATCCTAAATTTTATCTTGATAATTTGTGTTTCATTATTAAAGTATTGTTAGAGAATAATTATCCATTGAATTTTATATTTGAGAATATTAACAATCTTTTGAAGAAAATTATTATGACCAGTAATAGGTAGAGTGTTATTAATGATAATAGGATTGAAGCAATGCAGCCTTCGTGATTCATTGTTCCTTTTATTCGAGGTATTACTGAGAAGTTAAGCAGATTGAATAGCGAACGTATGAGGGTATCGTTCTATAGTACTATTTAATAAATTGCGAGAATTCATTAGGGTGCATAAAGGCCCTTTACCGCGTGACAAGAAGTCGAATGTTGTTTATAAGATCGCGTGTAAGAGTTGCGAGTTATAGACAGCTGAGGTCAAGAATCACGGAGCATAAGAACCACATCCGATGAAACATCTTTCGACACTCGTACTGTCATAACGGAGCATCGGTTATAAAAGCCATAATTTCGATTGAGATAACGTTACAATATTGGACGAGGAGCCTCACTACAGGAAAAAATTGATTTCGGAGATTATATTCATCAGGAGACAGACGCACGGACTCAACTTGCAGGCGGATATAGAAGGGCTTCCCAAAGCCTACCTCTCGATCATAGGCAAGCTATAAACGCTAGAGTTGTTATCATGTCTAGTCAGTCAGTGTTGTTCGTACGCAGTAATGAGTCTTTCTGGCGTGATTTTTGATTACTTTCCAACTTTCATTTTCATGGAGTTGATTACCGTTTTAATGTTAAATTTTTCCATTTATAATCTTGAGTAATACTAGCTAAAATTAAAAGTGACTCATTGTCTGATACTGACTGGCCAAAATATCAAGAACCGGTTTTTGAATAATTCATAGTAATGTTTGCGATATTGTTTATGATTTGTGATCAGGGTGAGCGTTCTTATTTTCGGGATAATTAATTATAATCTTAAAGTTTTTTGATAAATTAATTTTTCATTCTCTATTCTGATATTTCCATCATTTCCTGTTATTCCTTATTCTCGTTCATTTTTCTTTTTTTTCACTCTTTTTGGATTTAATTCTAGTATATAAATTCTCGAGGTAGGGGAGCTCACCATGACAGAATAATTTTTATTTATAATTTATTTGTGTTAGCTTATGTCGTCTCTGAGAAGGGCTCAAAAGTGAGTCGAAACATGTAATCGCGTTTTAGTGAATAAAGAAGTTAAATACTTCATAGATATTATATTGTATATTATTTGTGCGACGTTTTCTGCGCTTGATTCCTACTGCGCGTATCTTTCCCAGTTCTTCTAATTTTTATATTCCTTTCTATAGGACGCTGTAACAAGTTCTTATTTGTATCCAATAATTGTTTATTTCTGTTATACAGATTAGTTGTTACTAGTAGTACAGTTGTTAATTTAATGGTATCGGCTGATTTTTAATAATCATGAAATGACCGCCGTCTCGTCAAGTGCGCCCCGTATCTAGATGGGCGTACCTAATTTAACTAGTATGAGATTTAGGAACGCATCGAATGCTATCTAGGGGATTAATTGACATCTTATTACACGCCTTTCTTTTTTTTATACATATATATGTATATATACAACGCGAGATACAGATTACTAAAGCCATCTATTGGAAAAATAATGGATTTCTTTTTACTACACCTAATATATATATATATGTATATATACAACGCGAGATACAGATTACTAAAGCCATCTATTGGAAAAATAATGGATTTCTTTTTACTACACCTAATATATATATATATGTATGTATAAAGAAACCTTAATGAACTCAATCACCGTAGTACTTCGGCGTACAATGACTACGAGTTTTAATTTGATGTTTCGCTGCCGGTGAAACTACTTCTGACTGTATAGATTCACTATGGGATCGTTTACTGACTATATTCACTGGACATTGAGTCATCACCATCGTTAACCGCAGTATCTGACAAATCAGATGCTGATAACTCACTGAGTCTCTCTTTATTGACAATTTCTTGCCTACAGTTACCAGTATCTACAGTATCTACAGTAGCCATGGGATTTTCCATATCATTTCGTTCTTGTCATTCATAGTGATCATAAAACGGTTCAGGTAAACTTGTTCCTAATTTTTATAATGAATTTGCGGTTATGACGATAATAATTATTATAATTATCTATCACCATATGTGATCGGTTATTTACGCACCGCACAATCCGACCATACTGCCATTCTTTTCCGCTTTTCTTAAACATTACACGTTCATTAACGTTTAAGATCGATAGTAATTTAGCATGTTCATTATAATAATATTTTTTAGTTTCACGCTTGTATTCCAATCAGTCTCTTACGATAGCTTCATCTACTTGATTTCTCTTTAGCATTTCGCTAATTTTGATTGATGGGCAATCGAGTTTTAATGCGTCGACCAAAGAATAACTGTGCAGGCGACAATCGCATGCTAGATATGGGTGTTGTGTTATACTCGAGTAGTCGATACGGATAAATTCAATTTCATTAGTTTCATAACAGCATTTAAGAATATTCTTGGCTATAGCTACCCCTTTTTCGGCTAGTCCATTGCTTTGAGAATAACGAGGACTCGAATATTTAAACACAATATTTGTATTATTAGCAAACTTTTCAAATTCTAGTGAGTTAAATGGATTATTATCATACCTAATTTTCGATGAGTACCCATAACGACAGAATATCCCTGAAAACTCTCTATGATATGATGAGAAGCTTTGCTTTTAACTATTCTGAACAAATGAATCCCGAATAAGCATCTATAAGTGCAATGAAATTAACGCCTGCATATTCATACGAGTCAATAGCAATATGATGAAAAGGGTATTCGGGCTGATTGTCTTGTTTGTAATTCCTTCTGATTAGTTCGTGTAATTGTTCGCATACAGTACAATCTCGAATCATTTCTTTGATGTCGTTGATCATATCAGGCCAAAAATAATGTTCTCTTGCTCTAGCCAATGTCTTCCCAAAATGAGGGGCATGCACCCATTTGCATATTTTTGACTGTAGTTTTGTAGGTATTAGTTATGACTAATCGATGCTCTTTAAACAGAAGATCCTTTTCAAAATATAATTGATCCTTAAACCTATGAAATGTTTGCGAGAGTTTATGATACGATGGCCAATCATCAACAACTATCTCACCACCTTTAAATATCGTTCATCCTCATTTAATATGCTCTTGCAGAAGTTGTAGTTTTCTTTCGAAAGGCACACTCGATGCTAACAGCATGAATGATTCCGGATAAATCCAATGTACTCGCTTCCGCAACTTCCATAACTGCGCGTGACAAACAATCCGTGACACATATCTCTTTGCCAGGAACATATGTGATCGATAGTCCCGGATATTTAAGCAAATGTAGGAACATGCGTTACAATCTAGGGGTTACATCGTTAATGTCTCGCTTTAAAAGCGTTTCAAGCGACTTATGATCTGACTGGACAATAAACTCCCTACCATAAAGAAAATGATGAAAACGTTCGCACACAAAGACTATTGCCAGAGTTTCTTTTTCAATTTGGGCCCATTTTTGTTCACTGATGGTGAGACTACGCGACGCATACGGGTTGGCCCCTTTATAGAAGAACACCAGTCCCTCTTTCGAACTGTCAGTTTGTATGATCACAGGTTCTTTTGAGTCATATATTCGAAACACTGATTTGGTTGTAATGGATTGTAAAAGATCTTGTAACTCTTTTTCATGCTCGTCTGACCATGACCATTGGCTAGCTTTTTTAGTTAGTTCGCGTTAATTTAGCTGATCTTTGCGATAAATTTGGAATGAAACGAAATAGATACTTAAATAATCCTAATAATCGCATAACTTCAGGCTTGCTTGATATAACCCATAAATTTCACATCCGACGGTATTGGATCTTGTTTTGATTAAATTTGATGCCATTTGTGCGAACTCGTTCCAGAACAGTGGCTAGTGATCATGCTCCGCTAAACTCGACCCTGTGATAGCTAGGTCATCGAAATAGATTTCAACTCCTGGAATATCCCCGAAAATCTTAACCATTTTCCTCTGAGGATTTTTTCCTCTGAAACATTTCTGGTGCACTATTGATTCTAAAAGGAATACGATTCCAGCGATAGCGTCCAAAAGACGTCATAAAGGTAGTTAGGTCAGAGTTTTTACGGTCGAGCTCCATCTGCCAGAATCCATTACTTAGATCGAGTATAGTAAAAATAGATTTACCGACCAATAATATCTTCAGCTGTTGGTATTAAAAAATGCTTCCGCTTAATACATGCATTAAGTGGCTTCGGGTCAAGACAAATTCGTAATGAGCTGTCAGGTTTTTCTACTAACTGCATGTTATTTACCCAATCTGTAGTCTACTACACTAATGATAGCTTGTTCCATCATTGATGATAGTTGAATTTTTATACGTTTGACTAGGCTCAGTGGAATTCGCTTTTTATAGTGCAGTGTAGGAGTCGCATCGTCTCTAAGTATAATTGATAAAGTACCTGGAAATTTACCTAGACTCTCAAAAAGATCTTTATTTTCGTTTATAAATGCCTCAACAACAATAGGAAAATTGTGTTGTATTTTAACAGTGTTAAGTCGTTGAATTAGATTGAACAAAATACAAAAGTCTAAAACCAATAATAGTTTGCATTGATCATTGACAACTATGAATGACGCTGTGACATGACTTAACGCTGACATGACTTAATGTACGCTCAGAGTCAATGTTTTGAGTCATGTCGAATGTTTTCGATTGTAGCCTCATCATAAACTTTTATTTTATTTGAATTATAATCTGTTACAATAACATTTCTATGCGTTTTAAGGGGAGGGTAAGCTTCTATTTTGACGAAAAAATCGATTTTTCAAAAACATCATTTTTGGGTGCTAAATATATGTAGAATTAAGGTACAAACACTTTTAAATCGATTACCGACCGAGCATCGGTAGACATGCAGCAGCTTTCGTCGAGCAACGTGACGGTGAACGTATCCAAGCAGCCAATCGAAGCCTTGACAGTTCAAAAGAACGAAGAACTGAGCTTTGAAACATGAAATCGGCTGAAGAAACACTTTTTGAAGAGGAAGGAATAATGTACGGAGCAGGCATCGCTGATTGAGCGTAAGAACCTTATTTTATATGATTATACCAAAATTTTTACAAAAAAAAGTTTAAACGCGTTTTTCTCGAAACAACGTTTTTCGACCTGGCTGACACGATTCCAAAAAAACTATTTAACCGATCGAGCTGAACTATTAAGGGGTTGTTCAGGACATGTGTAGTTATCGCAGGTAGTAAAATCATGAATTTTCAATTATTTTTAACCCGTTTTTTAAACAATGTTAGTGGCAAAAAAAGGATTAAAAAAATCAAAAGTCCGCCATTTTGTTAATTTTTGTCCAAAATGTTTGGTTTTACTACCTGCCATAGCCAATCGTTCATATTTTAATATCCCGTTTGAATTTTTTGTTTCAGATGTTCCTAACATCAAATATCGTGTCAGCCAGCTTTTTTCAATCTACTCTTGCAGCCGCCATTTTGTCCCAGTATGCGAAGGACATAATTCAAAAAAATTTTTTTTGTACACCTGAATATATCTACCATACACTGAATAAACTAAAAAATATATATTATACATTTAACTATGAAAAAAAAAATGTACGAAATACGTTAAATAGAAGCTTACTCTCCCCTTAATTGATATGTTTAATTCATTAATAAGACCGATTGGAATGCAATTGACATTTGATCTTGCATCCAGCTTAAATTGAATACTTCGATTTTGTATACGTAACGTTTTCATCTGATTTGATCTCCATCGGAATTAGAACTTATTTTATAATTATGATATTTATTTTTAACGGAGGTACTTACATTAAACGCATTGCTGTCTTGCTTGTTTAAGGTTAATTTAGAATTACTATTACCTAGCTCATACCAGTTGAATACTTTTAACAGACTTTTCTGATGACCTCTGACCTGCCGTTGTCTCCACTTCAGCACTTATGGGTTGTTCAGTATTGACTTCCTTTTTTTTACTTCTGCAAAATTTTTGGAAGTGTCCTATTTTTCCGCACTTGTTGCAGGTAGCGTTGTTGTTAATTGCAGGAGACAATAACGACGATATTTTCCATTATAAGATTGACCACAATTCCAGCACTTATTAATAAGCTTAACTAGTGACGTCTGATAACTTTTCATTGAGTTGTTCTACCACGGATTTGACTTCTGTTGAGTACCCTTGTTTGCAATCGAGTAGTTATTTATTGGCAGTCGCAGCTTCGAAGACTTTGCAGATTTCTATGATTTTTGATAAGGGTTCATTCTTACCATCCAACAATTTTAATTGTAGTTTTTTGTCTTGCACGCCAATGATGATACGATCACATAACATGAGATTAGCGTATGATGTATGACAGTTGGCGCACTCAAATTCACAGTATTGTAATTGAGTACGAAACTCCGTTTCAAACGTACTAAACGACTATTTTTCCTTTTGTATAATCATGTTAAATTTCAATGCTTCCATTGTGACATTTCTTTGTGGTAAGCAATATTCATCAAAGGCTTTGATGATATCGTTTAATGTATTAGGTGTACAACTTTGCTTCCGCCGTTTTCCTATAGATGGCTTTAGTGGTAAGTGGTGGTCGAAATAAATAGATCATAGACGTCATACAATAAACTTGGGCATCTGTCAACATAACCCCATAGAAATATTAGTCGATTTGTATCTGCATCATAAAGTTATTCTCGATTGAAAATGTCAGTTTACGAGCCAAATTCTCGTCATTTACGGGAGGTTTTAATTTTCTGCTTTAATATGAAGAAATCTGCGGCTGAGGCTCATCGAATGCTCTCAAATACTTATGGTGAGGCCGCTATTAATGAAAGAACGTGTTGTGAGTGGTTTCAACGCTTCAAGAACGGTTTTGATTTTGACGTCGAAGACCGGCATAACGGTGGAAGAGAGAAGGTTTTCGAAGATGCAGAATTGGAGGCATTACTTGATCAAGACTCGTGTCAAAATCAAAAAAAATTGGCACGATCATTGGGAGTGACTCAACCAGCCATTTTAAAACGCCTCAAAGCCATGGAAATGATTCAGAAGCAAGGAAATTGGGTGCTGTACGAGTTGAAGCCGAGAGATGTTGAACGGCATTTGTTTGCTTGTGAACAGTTGCTTGAAAGGCAAAGACGGAAGGAATTTCTGCATCGCATTGTGACTGGGGGCGAAAAATGGGTTCATTACGATAACCCCAAGCTCAGAAAATTATGGGGAGTTCCCGGCCATGCTTCCACGTCGACGGCCAAACCGAATATTCACGGCTCCAAGGTCATGCTCTGTATTTGGTGGGATCAGCTCGGCGTAGTGTATTATGAGCTGTTAAAACCGACTGAAACAATCACAAGCGATCGATATCGAACGCAATTGATGCATTTGAGCCGAGCATTGAAAGACAAACGGCCGCAATACAACGAGAGACACGATAAAGTGATTTTGCAGCATGACAATGCTCGACCCCATGTTGCGAAAGTGGTCAAGACATACTTGGAAACGTTGAAATGGGAAGTCCTACCCCACCCGCTGTATTCTCCAGACGTTGCTCCCTCTGACTATCACTTGTTTCTATCAATGGCACACGGCCTGATCAGCACTTCTGGTCTTATGAAGAAGTAAAAAATTGGATCGATTCGTGGATCGCCTCAAAAGATGACTAGTTTTTTCGACGCGGGATTCGTACGCTGCCCGAAAGATGGAAGAAAGTAGTGGCCAGCGATGGACAATACTTTGAATCATAAATGTATAACCAATTTTTTACAATAAAGCCTCGAATTTCGGAAAAAAAACGGCGGAAGCAAAGTTATACACCTAATATGTATGTATGTATGTATGTATGTATGTATGTATGTATGTATATATATATATGTATGAACGTATCTACAAACGTATGTATATATGAACATGTGTATGCATGTATGTATGTATGTATGCATGTATGTATGTGTATACGTATGTATGTACGTATTTATGTAGGTATGTATACATATACGCATGTATGTATATATGTGTGTACATATGTATGTAATTACGTATATGCACGTAAAAGATAACACCACAATATATGTACAGTGGAAAGATATAACAAAGAACATAATCATTTTATTTGTTATACTTACATCAACATTTTATATCTCACTTCTTCGCGGCATTATTAAATATCTAGCGAACAGCGTTCAACGATATTGTACGGCTATTGAACTTCTGACACACGCACGCACGCACGCACGCACGCACGCATACTACAATGGTATCCAATGCCACACAGCAACGTCTCCGTCGAGTCCGGTACGACGTATCGTTTGTTATCGTAAAGATTTAAAGCAACTTTCGATTCGGATATCGTGTACACTTCGTGTAATTTAGATCGTATACATGATTGACGGCGAATCATTTCGATCTCTTTGTTCAAACAACGCACATAATCATCGTTATCGTTCGCGCTATGACGTTACTCTTTACACCTTTCGCCTTTTTAGTGTCCTTCTTATCGTCTCACCGCGTATATCTTCGCTCTGAGTCCAACGAATTCTGTCATTATAACACCGTTGTTTTCGTCCTTCATCAGGCCGGGTACTTTTTTATTCGCGAGAGGCATACCATACGCATTGTCCGCCGAATAATCACTCGTATCGAATCTAGCGAATCGCGTTTTATCGCATCGTATATATCGTCGTATTCTATACGATAAATCAAGCTGTCTGTGCCGGTGTACATAATTTTGTACTTGTCGCGATATCGGTGACATGTACTCGTGGTGAAATTCCTACAACCAGACTTTCGATATGCCGAGTATGCGCATACCTACATAAATCTGCTTGTTGAACTTCACTTCGAGATTGCGCAGTTCGACGGCGATCAAATTTTCCGCAAACATTAGACGCTACGACTGTGGAAATTCGGTTTCGCGATCATTGTCTCCGCGCCGTACCGTCCGTCCCATTTTGATACTAATTTTACATCGACGTGATTTTGAACATTTTTTATAGTTTTACCGAATACTGCATTGTTCATTAATTTGTATAAATTTTTTTCGAGCGCGTTCTGAACTGTGTATTAAGTTCAATGTACCCACGAAGTCAGGCAGATTGAACAAATTGTAGTATTCGATGAAACTTTGTTACGCGAAGACCGTGATGAATACATTGCTGCAAGTTTCGGTAGTGGACGACGTAACGCTGCTTATCGTACAACGTCGGATTTATCTAGAAGTTATCCTTGCGCTTGCCAGCGGCTTATCGCGCGTCGGGCAGAAAGGCAAGTCAATATGTCAATCGTGCAGATGTTGTGAATCGACTCGAGATCGACCTCGAGAATGTAACCGGTGGGCGAATCCGGAGCGATCGCGCTCACGTCAAAGTCCGCAACGTCTTTGACCCATCGAAATTCGGGTATGGCAATGGTTGACACATCGTATAAATTGTTAAATTGTTAATATATCAAGTACGACGACAGTTTCGATGAATCGTACGAACACATGTACTTATTATTAGCCTGCGCATATCAGAACATTGACTGAGGCCACCGCGTATACTGCGCTCAAACATGACTATGTCAATGAGCAACTTAAATCTTATGCGCGTATGTTACATAGGAAGCTGCAATGAGAGAAAAGATCATAAGTATAGGATGCACATGACATAACGTGAGAGAAAGATGGTAAGTATTATATATGGCAACAATATATGAGATAGAGCGCACGGCTGCGGCGTCGGCAGCGGCGGCGCTGCTCAATATCTCAATGAGTATAACGGTAACATTTGATAGTCGGATGCTCTATGCAGAACAAAGGCAACTGCCCCAAGACTTTTTATGTCGATCTCGCAACAACACTTTTGATTTACTTTGTTTTATATACACCGACTGCCATAGATAAATCCCGGACAATCTCGTTACAGCAAATAATGCTTTTCAGCATCAGTCTTGTCCACGTCTTGTCCGCGCGCGGATTCATCCTATATTGTATAAAACAAAAATTCTCAGCTTTAAAATAAATTTCCTACTTTAAAAAGTTGTTAACAGTGAGGCAAAAAAAAAGTTCTGCTATATAAAACAAAAATTTTCTGCTTTAAAATAAATTTCCTGCTCCATATCTTGTCTGCGCGCGGATCAGTTGTATGTATTTAAACGATGTGTATGTAAAATGAAATTCAGAGAGCCCTATAAATTTGAAAAAAATGATGAGGAAGATGTCGCCTTCATGGAGGCCGGCGAAATTGAGAAGAAATCTTTGTCGCTCTTACCTAAGAAGAGGAGGAAGTCGAGCATGAACTCGACGAGAGCCTCCCGATTATTAATTTCGCATCTTGTACAAGTCACGAATTGATCGAGTTCATGCTCGACTTTTTCGATTTAAGCTAATGAGGAGGAATTATTACATTTTTGTGTAATATATAATACTTTGCGGTGGCGGCAGAGGCTGAGGAGAAGACAGAAGCAGCAGAGATTGCCGCTTGGGCCGAAGAAACAGCGTGAATGGGGGATGTGGATCAGAAAGAGGACGATTAGATAGTGGAGGTAGTGGCTGCGGAGGAGATAGCGGGGGATGGGGATATCAGGTAAACATTTTGCATTTTTACTTCTTTTCTCTACGCAGCATTTTTACATTTTTACTTCTCTTCTCTACACGCTCCCTCATCCTATCCCCCCCCCCTAACAAATTCCTCTCGCGACCGCGATGCCAACGCCGCTTGGTGGCAGCCAGGCACATGTATCCGTGGTCCAGAACTCTTCCATATATACTACTAATGTCCTTGAAAAAGATTCTTATATTACAAAGTATATTGATTCTTATATGACAAAGTCATATTGATAATTGCAAATTTGCAAACGTTGCAATTTTGCAGTATTAGATTACATTGATATCATCACTGGATGTGTCTAAAAATCTTTTATTACAAAAATTGTTAGAGGGGATAAGATTCAAATAGAGATTGGAGCAATGATACTGCATTAGTCGCATTCAGAGAGATTCGTTTTGCAGTGATCTCCAGCGTTATGGATTCTTACATTCAACATGAACCGTGCAAGTAAGTATTTTATATAAGTAAGGTTTTTAATAATTTTCTCTGCAGATCACTTATCCGTTTTTTTTTCATTACAGCGCGTCTTCTCGTACATTTAAACAAGTCTATTAGCGTTAACACCGACAACTCACAAATTTGAAAATTGAAATCGTGGGATCAACCCCTTTTTTTTTTTTTTTTTTTTGGTAACGGAGGGGAAATGCCTGACGCATACCCCGGGCCTCGGGGGAGAGCCCGGGGTTATGTGGGGCTTGCACCCCACTAAAACCCCTCCGGGTGTCCTGCACAGACCATAACTGAGGGGCTCCCAGGAACACTTGCAGCATTCTTCTGGGAGCCCCTCTGGCCGGCTGTGGCCAACAGTCTTACCCGCCCGGGAGAGCCCCGGGTGGTGCGAAGGCACTAACTGCCCGATTCGGGCGCTGGGGGGGACACCACCCCTGCGCCCGCCACCCCGGTTGTTGTTGGGGGACGGGAGTTGGGGATCCCGGCCCCCGCCGGAATCCCCAGCCCCCCAAGGGGCGCCGATCTCAAGAGTCTGGCGCCCCTCATATCGTGGGGCCGCGAGACGTGCTCTCGCGGCGCATCCCCCGCGCGCGGCGATGCAGAAACCCCGCCCCCGTCACGCAGTGCGACTAGGGGGCGGCGGCACTACAACCCCGCGCGCAGGGGGGTTATCCATTGTCCGGCGGCGGTGCGACCCTGGGGTCGGCAGCTCGCCGCCGCGTCACTGCACCCCGCGTCCGCGACGCGGGGCCGTCGGTGATGACGGGGGATGAGGGGCCTCTGACCCCGTCCCCCCCATGCTCATCCTCGTCGTCCTCCTCCTCCTCCGTCTCCTCAGGTATAGGGAGAGGAGGTCGCCGCCGTTTTCGCCCCGTGGGGCGGTCCCGACGGCGAGCATGCGCGAGCTGTGACCCGGGGCGCGAGCGATCCGGCTGTAGCCGGCGCCCGCGTTGTCCCCCAACGCCACCGCCCCGCGCAACACCTCCCCCTTCATCACCTCCACCGCCCGGTGGCGGCAGAGGAAGGCCACGTCCACCCGGGGCCTGCTCCCTCTGCCTTTCAGCCTCCTCCTTCTGCGACATCACCCGTTCGCAGAAGGAGGAGAAGGCCTTCCATGCTCTCTCCCCGCCAACTATCGCCCTCACGACAGCCGGCAGGGAGAGATCCCCCCCTATCTCTCGGACCAGGACACCGCGCTCGCCCGCCCATGCCGCGCAGGCCTCCTCGTATGCTGCCCGGTGTCCCGGTCCCCGTCGCAATGATGACAGCGCGCGTTCGGCTCCTTACCTATGCGAGGTACACAGGTACTCCCCGAAACATCCGTGTCCGGTGAGCACCTGCGTCGCGTGGAACGACAGTCCGCCCCATCCCCTGGCTACCCACTGCTCGAGGCAGGGGAGGATGGCCTCCACGGTCCGGACGCCCGTTGTCGGCGGGTCGTTTTCGAGAGTGGCGCGCCACTCTTCGAAGAC
>JAANIC010000293.1:190233-201046 GCA_017607545.1 Acromyrmex charruanus
TCCCTCGCCTCCGACTTCGAGGGCACCGCTGCGGGTGGCGCCACCCGGGGCGGCCCCACGGACGGTTCAGGTCACGGAAGCGGCGCCCCTTCCGGACCCTAGCCGCCGTGGCGACCAGCGTGATATGCGCCGCCCGCTGTCCCGCTTCGGAAGGGACGCCGTCGCGGAGACACCGGGCACAATTACTCAACGCCCCCCCCCCCGGCCCCGACCTCGGAATACGTCCGAGCAGCCCGAAGGGGGCGGGGTTCGCGTGCCCTGCCTCGGAATACGTCCGAGCGGCCGCGCGACCCCCTGCTCCGAGAGAGACGGGTGTTTTTTTTTTATTCCGCGACGGACCGAAGTCCGCGCGGCCCCGTCCTCCCCTACGGACAGAGTCCGCACCTCTCGAGGCGAGAGAGGCCCCCGGTGCAATGAGCCGAAGCTCTCGGGGGACCCCATCCCCCTCAGTGGCATGAGCCCGCCCGCAGCCAGGAGCACCCGGCATACGGACTGACCCGCCTTGCGGGAGCACCCGCTCGACACGTTCCGCACCCGGGACCCGAGGGGACCACCCCAACCCCCAGTAACGAGGGGAGGGGAGGGCACCACGGGACCCCGGCGCGGTGAGGGTCGAAGCCCATACCCGCACGGGCAGGGAGTAGAAACTCCCCCTAACGGTGCCGTGCCACCGGGCGATTGAAGTCAGGGCCGCCAACCCTTACCGGCACACTGGGGACCCGTCCCGAGGGACGAGACCCCCAGGAGTCCCTCCCACGAGGAGAGGAAACCCCCTTGAGGTGCCGGACCCGGTGTACAGACCCCTCCCGTCGGGAAGGAGTCCGTACAGTCTGCTCTTAGACCCCCACGTGCCGCAAAGCGACCCGTGGGGGAGCCCCCTCACCACGACAAGGTGGCAGCCCGCGAGGGGGTGGGATCAACCCCTCATATACGAGGGAATCAAATATTAACCGGAATTCTTTTTTAATATTTATTTATTTATAAAACAATACAAAAATACTATTGATTATTTTTCTACATAGTCTCCTTCACGCTCTACACATTTTTCCCAGCGGTTTGGAAGCTTGTTAATTCCTTGCTCGTAGAAACTTTGAGGTTAAGTCACCAACCAATTGCGCACGAATTCCAATGTTGTCACCAGAGACGCTTGATCTTGGACGTCGATTATGACTCACATTTTCCACACTTTCTCGCCCACTCTTAAACTTTTTGGCCCAATCAAACACTTGAGTTTTAGACAGAGTATCATCCCCATACTGAACCTTCAATCGAGTCAAAATTTTGCACGGTTTAACGCCTTCCTTAGTTAAAAACTTTATTATAACCCGTTGTGCAACGGACGCTGGAACCTGTTGCTCACTCATAGCTGTACTGGCGAATTGACTGAGTCAAACAGCTCACCAAGCGTTTTCCCCACTCCTGATACACTACACTACAAGAACCTACACTGTGAGAGCGCTCGTAGTTGGCTAAGAAAAGTATTTGTAAAATTCCGGTTTATATTTGATCCACCCTCGTAGAAATTGCGATCGGCAATATCTGAGGTAATCGCATCATTCTGCCTCATATTGTACTATGTGGACGGATTCATCGAAAAACGAACTGATATCAAAAGATTGGTGCAGTCCATTGACCCATCATCATTAATGATTCGGGACCTTATAATTTAACTCATTAAAGTACGAAATATGGACAATGTAAAAATATCTTTATATGATAAATGTCTGTATATGAAACCGTCAACTGTACTTTTTATGCTTGGATTTGAACAATGTACTCGACACATTATTGTCATAATTTATAACATATGCACTATTTGTGTATATTGACCGACGAAAAATTTAAATATTTCATAACTTATATATGACAAAACTGCATTATTAACAAAATGCGATGTGGCAAATATTTTGCTTAAGATTTATGACAAAAATTCAAATATCAAATGCGAAATGATTGTGTACGCTTTAGATAATATTGTATATAATGCATTACATGAAAAATAAATGCATATATATAAATGCAAATTGTATATCCCAAAATTTGCAATTAATCGTTCCTTCCTTCCATTCCTTATTTCTGCGGTATCGCATCGCGCTTGGCCATATTATCACGCTCTTACTAAGCGTTTGATTCGCACTCTTCAAATCGTTAAAATAAAATAAAGTAAAATATAATGTATTAAATAAATAAAATATTTCGCGTGCTAGAAGAATGAAATGACGCATAAGAGGAAAAAATGGTAAATATTAATGGTAAGTACACATGATAAGTATAGTGAAATATGAGGATTACGCGCTGCAGCGATCGGCTGGACCATCGGCGACGACGCAGGCGGCTGCGGACCGCGCTTGGCGGTCACTGACCCCGCGTGACGTCATCACCGCGATGCAGACGTAATTTTCCGCATATCCCGCGCTACGCAATTTCCCGCGATGTAATTTCCCCGTAAACCTCGCGTCTATTGCCGTCATCTCCGTCTCCACACCATCCTCTCTCGCCTCGCAACGTCATCTCCCACAACGTCACATGCTGTCATCCCGCACATCCCCATGACATCGCCCAGTGACATTACTCCTTGTGACGTCATTCCCTCTTCCTTCTCTTGTGATGTCATCGCCTTGTCTAGTGATATCACCCCCTCCCCTCCCTGCGCTACGGGTATTCCCCCCTCACTCTCTCCTCCCCTCGGAGATCCTGGATTAGAACCGGTGTATATATACTACTAATTGTTAATTAAGTTAGAAAATGATAATGAAAAAGCTATTTATTGGTCATTCGATATCTATTTCTTTATAACTTAATATTTAACAAAAGAAAATTAGATAATAATGAAATTATCCGCTGATATTTTTTAACTAAGATAAAAAATGATAATGAAAAAGCGATTTATTATCTCTTACATCATATATAGATAGACGAAAGAGAATTTCTTGAAATGAAGATTTCCTCTTGAATTACATAAAATAGCTGCAGATATTTTAAAGCAGAGCAAAACTGCAATACATCATTGTACGTCATTATGTAAAAATATTAGGAAGATTAGATAAGCGACGATTATCTACAATATTTTAAAGTTTAATCTTTAAGCCCTAAATTCTATTTCTTAAGGATTAGGGCTGAAATTTTACTTTGATTGATCAGTGTACATTCTTTATTACATTAAGATTAAATTATTAAAGATTCAGTTTTGGTTTTAATGTCCATCTGGACTATAATTTCAGAGTTTTTTTTCCTTCTTTTTTCCTTTTCTTTGCGATTAATGTTTTAAGTATATTAAAAGTTATTCATTAATTTCAACATAACTGACACTGATTCGCTGAATGGTCAAAGACTGGTTTTTGATTAAACCGATAGAATTTAAATATTTGCGATATAGTGAATTTTTGTTTTAGTGAGTTACCTTCTATTATTTTACAATAAAAATTGTTTTTGCTTCCCCAACAAATTTATAATTTTAATACATTTTAGATTGTTATTAGAGTTTGTTTTTATATTATCTTTATAGTTTCCATTAACAGATGGATGGCTTACTGAAATGAATTAGTTTGTAAAAAAATTTTTTGTAATTATAATATCATATTGTTATCTGTTTCTGGCCATCAGGATGGCTCAAAAGTGAGCCGAAATATGTAAACGGATTAATTATTAATAAAGTTGTTTTGTTAACCGTAATGGTTTGCACAAAAATTACCGTGCTTGACCGTCAATTACCGCACGGTAATTTTTGTGCAAACCATTACGGTTAACAAAACTCCTATTGCCCTGGTTATCCAACCATTTAGTATCATTAAGGAGTCTTTAGTAATTAATTTATATTCGTATATGTTCATATATCTTTCTCTCTTTCTTTTGTAAAATTACTTTTTAGTGTAATAGAAATAATAATAGTAATATGAAAACATTAAAAATGATTAAAAAGATAATTTAAACTATTTATTTAAAAAAAAATCAAGTTTAAAGAAATTTACAGAAGAAAGAAGGATGTATGAACATGTATATGGACATATTTCATATATAATCATAAATGTTTATAAATATTTATGTGTTTATATTTATACATATTCATGCATGAAAAATTTTTTTCCAGGTTAGTTAACAAATACCGGCGTTTCATTTCAGTTCGATTTTCTTTTGTTAAATTATCTCCTTTTGTTAAATATTATGTTTGAAGTTATAAATAATAAATAGAGTTCAATAACGAACAAATCGCTTTATTATTATTATTTCTTAGCATAGTTCTTGAAATTCTCGAATTTCTATTCCCAATTTTCGCAAAACATTAATTTCTAAAGCCCTAAATATCCACCATCGATAGCTTGGTGCGTGAGGAATAGGGAAGCCTGGCAAGCGCCTCGCGCCCTGCATACCGCCGCGAGCCTCCAAACGTCATAACTGGAATGTGCAGGCATCCTGTAGGGAACTACGTTCTCAATGCCTCATTAGCGCAGCGAGCGGAGGAAGCCTAGAGATTTTGTAGGTTGCGAGTTGCCTACAAGCAGCGTTAAAAAAAGGTAGAGAGATTAGAGCATGGCATTCGTCCTGTACGGTTATATATATACGTGCTTCTGTAATAAATTCATCGTTACTAATTCCAAGCAAAGTGGTCGATCTTTCACCTTCCATCATGTCATACGACAAGCGTGGACTTATCTTGAGACTCGTCAATCGAGTCTCGTATCCTGCGGCGCTGCGAGCGTTAGCTGCGGCGCTGCGAGCGCCAGATGCGGCGCTGCGTACGTCCGTCGCAGCGCTACAGTTGGTCCTTCTTTCCGTTTCTTCTTCCTTTCGCTCTCTCTGGTGTCATGACGTGCCGCGTGCAGACCTCGTGTAAGTCTCTGCGATAGTTAGTAAGTTAAAACTCGGAAATTAAGGTTCCGAATTACTTTGTGTACACTGCGAGATCGATACCGATCACCGTTCATGTCTTGTGATAATTGTTAGCGTCGTCGGATTACTCAGAGTATATTTTCTCAATTTCCTGTATCGTAACCCCGCGACGCAAGTATCCGAGCCGTCTTACGCACGCAATTACGTCTCTATTTTGTAATCTATATTTGTGTTAAATAATTAGTCAAGTTTGTATTAAATCGTCTTATGGCACAAAAGTAAGAATCAGCGAGTAGCATTCATTCGCAACCTAACGATTTCCCGCCAATTGTCCTTTGCCGTTAGTTGATAATCGCCAGCGCCCAGACACTCTCGACGTTATATTGGGTACAGCAGCCGCACCAATAGCCACAAACTGGTGATCCCGACGTGATTGCGTGGCGTTTTAACGCGCGTTTGATCTCACGCGTTTAACCTTACGCTCGCGTCTTAATAAGCCGCCGACATGGCTAGCGGCTCAAGCGATCCTCCTTTGGGCAATCAAGACAGCGGTGCATCGTCGCGTATAGTGAAAATACCTGCGCTTACGCGAGTCGGAATTAGATCCATGCTGTTTTGGAAATCGAAGCCAGATCTCTGGTTCGTACAAATGGAAGCTCAATTCCTCACCGCGGGCATAACTGTAGATGAGACGAGATATAATTATGTGATACAATGCCTTGACGACTCTTTGACCGAAGTTAGCGATATCGTACTCAATCCGCCTGCGATGGATAGATACGCCGCGCCCAAAGATAGGTTAGTGAAAAACTTCGCGGATAGCGCCAAAAAGAAATTGCGTAGGTTATTAAGGGGATGCTGGAGTGTCCTGTTTTATCATTAAATATTGAAGACTCTTTTCTTTTAATTGTGTTTATGGATTGAAAAATCCTTCTCCACAATTAAAGTATCGACAACAACGCAATTCGCCAGCTACATTTGAATACGAAAAACGAAAGAAAATTGAAGACTTACAGTTTTGTTATCGGCTTCTGTAGTCAACACATCACAATATGTGCTGCATATAAGAGTTTCAGATCTTGCACGTTCATAAAAAGTAGCTGGCGAATTGCGGAAAACCTAAACGAACAATCTTATGCTTTTAGAAACGCGGTAAGAGTTTTAGTATAAGAGAAAAGAGTATCCGAAAATTTCGTTTGTATATTACGAATGAAATTGACGTGAAGCCATGAAACTAAGCAGTATTTTAGTTCCGCGATATTCCGACAGCGGCGCTGTCATGAAAAGTGCGTCTCTGAACCATAGAAATGATCTGAATTATCGACCTACTCAGGCCCATATCAATAAACGTGCCCTGGTCAAAGTTTTTTCTTTTGAGAGGAAAAATAATAATAAAATAAATGATATTAGTTATTTCAATTTTGTTGAAATAATTTCTTGCTAAACAAGAAATATACTATATTATTTACATATGAATACAAATGAAGATAATTATTTTAATTACACTGTTCTGTCTTTTACATACATTTTATTTAGTAAATTATTGATGCATATATATAAAATAACACACACATATATATATATATATGTATATGTTTATGTATATGTATATGTATGCGTGCACGCGCACGCGCGCGCGCGCGTGTGTGTGTGTAGATATAATATATACAACACATGTCTAAACTTTATTTACTGAATTATTTACACATGCATACATCAAGATTCGGAACGCGATGTGTGTTTCGGTTGAGCTTCTATTCTGCTCGGATGTCGGAACGACAAGGGGCAATCTCGTAGCAGACGTAGCATATAAATGAAATTTTCGAATACTCATTACACTTATATTAAAGCTCATAACTCGTTTCTACAAACATAGTATTGTTCTTTGAGGTTTTCTGTAAATCGCCAGCTACTTATTTTAAACGTGCAAGGTCTGAAATTATTGAATATAGCACATTTTTTGTTCGACTCGGATGTCGACTTAGTAAGAAGCGCCATTCCTCTTATCGCTTACAAGCGAAGTACCGCTATTTAATTACAGAAATGGATTGAATCATTGTATAAACCAGCAATATATTATCGGTTGGAAACGCTATAATAATAATATATTTTTGTATATATAGAAATATATATCAGGATCGTTGTTTAGAAAAGGAATCATGCGTCCTTGCTGCATCGGTGATGATGCCAGAATCAATAGAAATCATATTCTTGAATTACAGAACGAATTATTGAAACAGAAGTACGACAGAGTGAGACAGAGCAAAAACAAAAAAGGATAGAAACTCGGATTGTAATCGGTGAGACTCCGCACGCCGAGCTGGGCTCGTCGAACAAAACAGCGAGTCTATCCTTCAGAGTCTCTCTCTCTCTCTCTCTCTCTCTCTCTCTCTCTCTCTCTCTCTCTCTCTCTCCTCTCTCTCTCCTCTCTCTCTCTCTCCTCTCTCTCTTCTCTCTCCCTCCCCCTCCCCCCTCACCTCTCCTCTCCACTCCACTCCACTCTTCTCCTCTCCTCTCCTCTCCTCTCCTCCCATCTCTCTACAGTCGCTTGTTTCTAGCGACCGAAAATGCTTTCTGGAAAATTTCAGCAGCTCAACATAATTAAGAGGAGAAGGAACATTATAGATAACATATAAGTTTTAATAAATTATGCTAATCCTATATCCCTCCAATTTATGTATAATAGCAAAAATAATTTCAAAACACGATAATTTACGAGATATTGATATTTCCATGATTTTCCATGAGCGTTATATACAACGTTCATAGAAGTGATTTGCGTGACCTCGGCGTGGTCTCACGCGTATGATGCGAGATCTGTATGTTAGAGATCCCATGATCAATTCCTTTTTTCTTTTTTCATAATTTTTTTTTTAATAAGTGACATTGTTAATAAACACATATTACAGGCTAAATATATTTTTATTTAATTATCGAAATTATATGTGTATTTCTAAAAGTTTTAAACTGACAATTGTAGCAAAAAATAATTCGACGTAGTATGCGTCGAATAGATAGAAAATCAGTATTTTTATATGTAAAAATATATGTAAGATCTGTTTACCTTTAGAAAAAATCCAAAAAGAAATCATGTTTCTGTAATAATGTTACGTTGATGTCGATCAGTACTTTCTGTGAAATGTAAATTCTGATAATCAATCAAATCGCAAAAGTGCGATGATTAATATAATTATAAGGATGATGTCAATATAATTTTATAATTAACAAATCAAAAATCCTTTATATGTGCCTTTATATGCAATATACAAATAATTTTTTATTTATCTATTAAAGTGATTCGGTATTCTTCCTATAGTTATTGGAGTACATGTTAAATTTTGGGTCGACTTTTGAAGCGTCGCCTTCTTTCCCCCCACCGCCGCCGCTCAATGCTCGACAGCTGAGCCTCACCGGATCGCGCGCGGATGTGTATCTCAGGACCATTGCACTAAGAAATATGCTGCGACCTTCCAGCAAATTATCAATCCTTTACTTTCCTTAGTCTTCTATGATGTCTTCTTTATTCAACATGCCTTCTTTATTCACATGTTGAATAAAGAAGACATCACGGAGTTATTGGAGTTGAGTTATTCCAGTTTAAAATTACGCATCTCGTTCTGTATCGACTCTTATTAGTCTTAAATTGATATTATCAGTATTCTATATTAAAAGATATTACATTTTGTGGCACATAAGCGTGGTCAGTAGCTTTGAAAGAAAACCGAATGTATCATAAAAATAATAAAGTAATATTTTAAAAGTACATAATATTCAGTAAAATGTATTTATTTATTAATATGATGTTCAATTACTATTATTAAGAAAATAACAATTATGTAGGAAGGAAAATATTTTTATGATAATTTTCATGTTGGAAGGTATGATAGCAGCATGTTTCTTATACTGTGACGCTCCTGAGAAGCCTGTGACGTCCGCGCGCGATCCAGCGGTTCAGCCGTCGATTGTTGAGCGGTTGTAAAGAAAAAATAGGCAGTACTTCAGAAATTGGCTCGAAATGTGTAACTAGATCTGAGCACACTGAAATACACATATAATTTCTATAATTTTATAAAAATATATTTAGAGTAATATGTTCATTAATAACGTTACTTGTTTAAAAAAAAATTATGAGAAAAAGGAAAAAGCAGGATTGAACATAGAATCCTCAACATTCTGATCTCGCACCTAACGTCCGAGACCACGCTGCGTTTTTGCGGACCGCCTCTATGAACGTGGTACATAAAATACACGGAAAATCGTAAACTATATCTCGTTAACTATCACGTTTTAAAATCATTTTTGCTATTATATATTAATGAGAAAGGTATATGATTAACTCTTTCACTTATAATATCGTGTGAGACTCGTGATAAAGAAATCGGGCCAAACATAAGTATCATTGATGAGAGCCGTAATACGTCTATTGGGCCAAACATAAACAACATGTTCCAGGCTGTTAATTATGGCATGCGCCATCGTAACTTAAATCGTAAGACAAAGGATTAATATAATTTAATAAAAATTATGTGTATTAAGTGTAAAGGTGTATTATCTAGAATGTCTCTTTCCCCCTTATGATACACGCCAAGCGACCGAGATCGCCGAGAAAATATTTTCGGTCGCTAGAAACAAGCGACCACAGAGAAAAGGACAGAGACAGACTCATTGTTTTGCTATACGAGCCCAGTTCGGCGTGTCCGCGCGGAGACTCACCGATTACAATCGGAGCTTCTATCCGTTTTTGTTTTTTCTCTGTCTCGCTCTATCGAAATAACAGAAATTGAAAGAATTTTAAATCACGAACACGGTTGCCAGTTCTCCGTTTTTTTTTTTTGACAGACTTCGGTTTCTTGGACTAATATTCAATACTCCAGCAGATGTGAAAATCTCCAATTTTTGTCGTCTGNGTGGTAAAGAAATCGAGCCAAACATAAGTATCGTTGATGAAAGCCGTGGTACATCTATCAGGCCAAATTAAAATTCTTTCATTTTCTTTTTATTAAATTATATTAATCATATATCTTTCTCATTAACGTATAATAACAAAAATGATTTCAAAATATAAACATTGATGAGATATACAATAATTTAAGACTTTCCGTGCACTGTATGTACCGCGTTCGTCGAGGTGATTCGCAAGAACTCAGCGTGATCTCGGGCGTTGGGTGCAAGGATCAGAATATTGAAGATCTTATGTTCGATCCTGCTTTTTCCTTTTTTCATATTAGGTGTTGGAATTAATTCGTAGCGTTTTACAAGAGATGGCACAAGCAGTACACTATTTCGTTGTTACCTATAGTTCTGTATACATTGTAAACATCTATCATAGGACGTCATTTGCCGTACATAACCTTTCTTGAAATCATAAATAACAACACTGTATAATTCATTGAATATGTCAAAATTTGTGCCAGATAAAGTGTTTTTGCGGGGAGTTTTGCTTCATTACTTTAATATGAACAAAAGTGCAGCTGAAGCGCATAGAATTCTTGTTCAGACTTATGGTGACAATGCTCTGTCGGATACGACATGCAGAGACTGGTTTCGACGCTTCAAAAATAATGATTTTGAACTTGAGGATAAAGAACGTTCTGGCGCACCGAAAAAATTTGAAGACAAAGAATTAGAGCAATTACTCGATGAAGACCCATCTCAGACGCTATCAGAACTTGGAAAAATATTACAAGTTGATGAGTCAACTGTTTCAAAACGTTTAAAAGGGTTAGGAATGATCCAGAAGCAAGGACATTGGGTGCCGTATGAATTGAAGCCGAGAGACGTCGAACGACGTTTTGGCACGTGTGAACTACTGCTTCAACGGCAGAAAAGAAAAGGTTTTTTGCATCGGATTGTTACCGGTGACGAAAAGTGGATCCATTATGACAATCCAAAGCGCAGAAAGTCATGGGTTAAGCCCGGCGAACCATCAACATCAGTGGCAAAGCCCAATATCCATGGCTCAAAGCTCCTGCTCTGTATTTGGTGG
>JAANIC010000293.1:205601-229435 GCA_017607545.1 Acromyrmex charruanus
ATTTTCGGTCACCGAATGATTAATTGATAATAGTTAAAATGGACCATCGGTAGTAAAACGGACACTTAACTGATAGAGATACAGTAATAAATTTTTTGAGTAATCATTGAAATACTTCGTTTTCTTCAAGTTAATGAATAGCTGAGCGTAAACGTATCGAAATGATGCGTTTTATAAGAAACAAAGTATTTTAATGGTTACTCGATCTGCGTGCATCAATGGGAACGAGTGATTTCTAAACTTGTCAGAGGAATGGAAGTTTAACTGACAAAAGTTTGGAGCTGTATGTGATCCATCAATGATCGATGGAAGTTTTTCTTGTTTCTCAAGCTGCAGCATGTCGAAGTCATCAAACTTTTTCAAGGTTTTGTGTGCGTGTGCGTGTGCGTGTGCGTGTGCGTGTGCGTGTGCGTGTGTGTGTGTGTGTGTGTGTGTGTGTGTGTGCGCGCGCGCGTGTGTGTGTGTGTGTGTGTGTGTGTGAAAGAGAGAGAGAAAGAGAGAGAATGCAATCGCATATGCTTGCGTGTGTAGCGATCGTCTGATCGTAACGAGGGTCCCTCGTACGGTCTGTGTCACAGTGAGAAACGCCGCTCTTGGCTACGTGCCCTGTCATTCGCTAATTATTTCTTATTATAATTTAAAAACTACGCTTTTGACAAAATTTTGGTAAAGGAAAAATCGTCTTAGAATTAAGTCAGGAATATGACATTTCAAGGATAATATATTCATTTTGAATCACCCTGTATAGTAGTATATACTAGTATATATAGTAGTATATATAGTAGTATATATAGTAGTATATACTAGTATATATGATAAGCCTGCAAAGATTTTTTTGCGTATATTCTCGATGTGAGAATGTACGAAAATTTAAAGACAGTACTTGGGAATCCATACGTGACTAGCTTGTAAGTTTTCGACGTTCTGGGTACCTCTTTATTTTTTTATTAAGTATACGTTTACTGAGTTTCGGGTAGTATAAAAGTAAGTACACAAAAATGTAGAATTAAAAAGAATTATTTCAATATAATAAATAGTAGAAATTTTATAATCTCTGTCAGTCTACATAGATCGGACGAGGATCCCCGTCCTAATGAAGTGGACGGTAAGGTTCACGAAATGTTGGCAATATAGCAATGAATTACAACACGGCGATAGCTCACAAATCCTCCGGCATCTCTGAAAATCATTTTGATTTTGACCGAGGTAACGACATTAACTGAACATCTTTGGGCCGTGCATTGTACGTACTAACGACATCTGTTGGACGGTCTTTAGGCGGTACATTATACATACAAAAGACGTCTAATGAATCTCTTCGGGACGTATCTAGTACGTCCTTATATGACGAACGTCGTTTAAATATAGGACGTCGTTTAAAAGACGTCAAATTGCATGGGATATTTTCTGGTTTATTAAATAGTATATAGTATTCAAATCACAGAATAAGTGAAGACATATTTTTTCATTAGCTCCTTATCCCCACATCTCATCCTCTAAACTAAATCTTAATAAACTTAATTATATACAGAATGTTTCATTTTAAGTGATATGGTCGATTATCTCATGAATCGATGATTGAAAAATTTTTCAAACGAAAGTTGCTTGGCTTAAAGAAGGACACATGATGAAAATGAGGACTTGACCTTGAGTGACCTGTCGAAATCAAGTCAAGGTCATTAATGTTTTTTTAAATGGAAATCCCTATTTTTCATTACAGATTCTTGTAGCTTATCTCGAGAACTTTCTAAAACATTATAATAAAGTTACGTTTCATTGATACTTTCCGAGTTATGGAGCTTGAAAGTTACAGTGCCGCCGGCGTTATCTATGTACGCATGAGCGTGTAAGCATTACACGCGAGCGTCTCCGCGATTTATCCACACTGCTTGACATACGCTCACGCTCACGAAATTAAGTCCAATCCTTTCTAATTAAACAATTCAACTTTCTTCTTTTTTTTGTATAGCTTTTTCTTTCAATTTTTTACATTAGTGGTCTTTTTTAAAGCTTTTTTCAAAATGGCCACTTATAATTCACACAAATGAAATTGTTGATATTGTTCTAATGCTTGGTGAAGCTGGACGAAATTATTGTAGACAGAAAGATTGTATCGTAATACATATCCGTTTAGACGACATCCAATGCAGTATGAAGTGACGTTTTCCGTCCGTCACAAGGGCCGCATGGCCTGACCGAACAGTGCAGTCTGGCGTCCTGAATCCTCTCTCATTTTGGGGGGGCGGACGCACTTGCGCTTTTTTTGTTCTTTCCGCGACATTGTTTGCGTACCTTACTCGTTCCGCGTTGCCATTTCCGTTTTTCTTTTCTTTGTTATTCCCGTACCGAGGGTAATAGAGGCCGGCGACTCCTGCGATCCCAACGGAGTGACGCTACCTCACCGGAGAGAAGAGGAAGAAGAACGACCAGAAATGGGAGTCAAGAGACTACCAATACGGATGGACCAGCCGGGGGCGCACGACACCTGACCCCGGATTGCACGCAAGTGATATCCTTCCTTCACTATTTCGCCCTTTGGATTATCGCAAGGCATTTTTTATCGCACCCTCTTCCAGGCGCAAAGCGGACCGAGAGTGGGTACGGCATGACGGGGAAGGCCACTCTACGCCCCAAGGACGGCGAGAGCCCCGGATAGGCACCTCGAGGCCACGAGGCGGCCCAGAAAAGAGTCCCGCGATCGCTCGAATTTCGCGCGCCAGGACATGCGACAAGGGCATGACGCGGCTTCCGCGATTAGTGAAGCCGCGGAGCCACGCGCCAATCAGGCGCAATAAGGCCCCCTCGCGGGGATAACGAGCCCTGCGTGCGCCCGGAAGGATTAGCGCCCGGCACTTGAGCTGTGGCCCGTGTAGCGAGAGCACGCGAGAGGACGAAGGACGTCAGCGGCATCAGCGTCTTTCAAGGTCGACCAGAAGAGCACCTACGAGGGAGATTCGGTGAGACGAGCGTCACCATTGAAAAGTCGCCGGTTTCCGCTTCCGGGAGGCGTGAGTTTATCCGGATTCTGCCGGGTGTAAGATATTGAGTGCACGTGGCATTGCCGTGTGGTAGATTTCCGAAGATTTAGAGTACGCGTGTCGCCTCCCGGAACGGCCCTGATCGTCGGGATAATTTTAATGCGTCCGCCAAGGTCACAGCCTCGTCACTCGTGTCGGTTTCTTTTATCGCGGATCATATGTTACGTCGAATTTCCGTATCGTAGTATTGTCGCGTATCGTGTCGTCTCGAGCGTCTGTAGAGTAAGATTTGCATGTCTATTCGGCTCTCTGTGTCATAGTCATTAACGACAATTCATAATAGCTGTTGATAATTGGGCGTACTCTGTAGTATCGAGGCTGTGTAGCGTCGAATTTGCACGTACTCGAGCCTTCTCCGCATCTCAGCTGAGCGGCGCGAGGTCCCGCGAGCGCGCACGAGGTCACGCCGTGTCCGCGCTGCAATCGTTGCCGAATTTCTTAGCATTTGCGAGGCGATGAAGTATGGTTCATATAATTCGTGAGAGTATTCCTGTGTGGCGTGAACTCGTGTCGCAGGAATTTAACGGAGTCGATACGTCTAGCGTAAAACCTTGGGGCTTATGTAAATCAGTAATCGCGCTCGAGTAGAACTTATCGTCTCGATTGTACCGCCAGATGTAAATGTAAGTCGAAGACTCATTCAATATATTTGTTACTTTTGTTATTGTTAATTCGTGTGTACTTTATTCTCGCCCCTATTCGCTCCTCCAAACGCTCTGCTATCCTCGACCGCGAACCGCCCCCTCTGCCATTTCCGAGACTGAGCTACCGGTTGAGAGCCCGCCGACATTCGCAGCTCACAAAAAATGGCATAAAGAAAATATCGCGTAATTTCTAGAAAGAGTGGCACGCTCGCTCGTGCCTGGCGCCTAACTATTGTTTTATGATTATGTGCCGCCCTTAAGAGCGGCCGCGTGAAGACGCATTTCTGTCACGTTTCGTTTAACGCCACTCGTCATCCGATCGCCTACGAAAACCTTAGCTGTGAATGTGCGACGAAGTTGCGCCACGCTTGTGAGTGCGGTTGCAGCAGATAAGAAGAATTTTATTACGAGAGCATAGAAGAATCCGTAAGAAAAACCGCAAGCAAATAAATGCTAAAATGACGTTAATGATCCGTGTATATTAGCACTGTTAACAATGATAAACTTAAATCCTCATATTTCGAGAACTGCAACGTAATTTAGGAATTCCTTATGTCACTGTGGAGAATTTTACAAAGACATAAATTCCAGCTCTACCACATACTTTAACCTAAGATATAAATGAAAATGATATGAGGCTAAGAAGGCAATTTTACCGTTGGGCATTACAAATAATAAGAGAAGATTTAATTTTTTTCCAGAATGTTCTCTTCAGTGGCGAAGCTTCATTTCATAACAATGGACAACTCAACTGGCATAACTGTCATTATTGATCCACATTGTGTACAATCCTCACTGGACTCAACGTGTTGATAATCAACATCGTTGGAGTTTAAACACTTGATGCGGAATTGTATTAGGTGTTGGAATTAATTCGTAGCGTTTTACAAGAGATGGCACAAGCAGTACACTATTTCGTTGTTACCTATAGTTCTGTATACATTGTAAACATCTATCATAGGACGTCATTTGCCGTACATAACCTTTCTTGAAATCATAAATAACAACACTGTATAATTCATTGAATATGTCAAAATTTGTGCCGAATAAAGTGTATTTGCGGGGAATTTTATTACACTACTTTATTCAAAAGAAATCTGCAGCTGAAGCGCATAGAATTCTTGTTCAGACTTATGGTGACAATGCTCTGTCGGATACGACATGCAGAGACTGGTTTCGACGCTTCAAAAATAATGATTTTGAACTTGAGGATAAAGAACGTTCTGGCGCACCGAAAAAATTTGAAGACAAAGAATTAGAGCAATTACTCGATGAAGACCCATCTCAGACGCTATCAGAACTTGGAAAAATATTACAAGTTGATGAGTCAACTGTTTCAAAACGTTTAAAAGGGTTAGGAATGATCCAGAAGCAAGGACATTGGGTGCCGTATGAATTGAAGCCGAGAGACGTCGAACGACGTTTTGGCACGTGTGAACTACTGCTTCAACGGCAGAAAAGAAAAGGTTTTTTGCACCGTATCGTGACTGGCGATGAAAAGTGGATACACTACGATAATTCAAAGCGTAGAAAATCGTGGGGTAAGCCCGGCCATGCATCCACATCGTCCGCAAAACCAAATATCCATGGCTCGAAGCTTCTTCTCTGTATTTGGTGGGATCAGCAGGGTGTAATTTATTATGAACTGCTTAAACCGAACGAGACTATCACGGGGGATCGCTATCGACTTCAATTGATGCGTTTGAGTCGAGCCTTAAAAGAAAAACGGCCGCTATACGCGCAAAGACATGACAAAGTGATTTTGTTACATGACAACGCTCGGCCTCATGTTGCAAAACCAGTAAAAACCTACCTGGAAACGCTTAAATGGGAAGTTCTACCCCACCCGCTGTATTCACCTGACATAGCTCCTTCCGATTTTCACCTATTCCGTTCGATGGCACATGGCCTAGCTGACCGGCGCTTTCATTCTTACGAAGAAGCTCAAAAATGGATCCATTCTTGGATAGCCTCAAAAGACACGTCGTTTTTCCGACGCGGGATTCATGTACTGCCAGAAAGATGGTCAAAAGTAGTAGAAAGTGATGGGAAGTACTTTCATTAATGTATTTTTTAATGCTCATGTGAAATAAATAACATTCTTTCATTAAAAAAACGCTACGGAATTAATTCCAACACCTAATAAATGGATATTTGATTGGTTCTTTTTTGATAACCGTTTAAATAGAGAAACTTACCTTTCTTTTTTGCAGAATAAATTGCTTGAGCTTTTAGAAGAGGTTACTCTTGTTACTCGACAAAAAAATGTAGTGGCAGCAAGGCATCACTATCCCATTCTCATCGTATTGTGACGGAAAATCTCAATAACATCTTTCATGAAAAATGGATAGGTATGGATATATTCGATGGCCTCCACGGTCTCCTGATTTAACTTTGTGTGATTTTTTTTGTGGGACTACATAAATAATATTGTTTACAAAACTTCGCCGACATCTACAAAAGGCATAAAAAATCGACTAATGTTTATCATTCCTTGATAATATTTTTAGCATTCCTCAAAATATTTTAATTTCAACAGTAGAAAATTTTGAGAAACGGTTGAAGCTATGTCTGCAAAAAAATAGAGCTCTATTTGAACATCTTATCAACGGCTAAAGACATATTCGAATTAATCCTGCCCTAAATCGGCCGAATCAGTGATCGGTCTTGCCTTAATTGGCTGGATTAGTGATCGGTTTTGCCTTAATTGGCCAGATCAGTGATCGGTCTTGCTGTAGTTGGCTGAATCAATAATCGGTCTTGCCTTAATTGGCCGGATCAGTCCCGATCTTGTCTTAATCGACCGAATCAGTGATCAGTCTTGCCTTATAATTTATCAAGTACTTAACGAAAAGTAATTTTATTATAGGGTTTTGGAAAACTCTCTGGATAATCTACAAGAATATGTAATAAAAAATAATATTTTCCATTTAAAAAAAACATTAATAACCTTGACCTGATTTTAACAAGATCATAGAAGATTAATCCATTTCCATCATGTATCCCCATTCAGACTATGCAACTTTTATTCGAAAAATGTTTCAATAAAATTTTCGATTCGCGAGATAATCGATCATATCACTTAAAATGAAACACTGTATATACATATGCATGTATTTATAAAGATGGTCCTTATTTACTGTTGATGAAAATATTTTCGAATTCTTGCAGCGTGTATATATACAAATACAGAGTGGATTATTTTAACTTATATTTAGCCGATTTTCTCAAAATCTTGAAATTTAAGACAAAAATGTTTCGAATAAATATTATTCAGTTACTAGGGGAAAGAAGGTAATCTTCGTTGACCTTGAGAAGATAGGTCTTTGGTCAGGTCAAGGTTATCTAAAATTTTTGAAATGGAATTATATGAATTATATCTTAAAAAGCGCATAGCGCTATTCCTGATCAGAAACTAAGTCTAAAACTTGATGTATGAACCATTTTTCAATTTAAGCAATTTTTTTCAGTACCCAATGAATCGAATATTCAAACTAAGAGAACTTTATGAAATTTTTAAGAGTTCATCTCTAAGATATTTCTTAAAGAATACTGAAAAATATCTGAAACTTGCCTTATGCCTTTCGATTTTACCAGTTTATTCGGCAATATTTAGAAATTAATATCTCGTTAACTATTGAGAAAATTGCAAAATGGTTTATAAATTTTAGACTCTGTTTTTCTGTGATCAGGAATAACTATATATTTTTTTTCAAAATATACTCTATATAATTTTTATTACATAATATAATTCCTTCCGAAAAGTATTGAAGTACGGATGACAAAAAAAAAATTAGCAATTGACGCGATTGTATACTGTATTCTTATATATATTGACACTGGATATTAAATAGCTTACAAACTATAAAGTTTTGATAATAGTTTAATACTTTCATGGACGGAATAATAAGCTAAACTAGTATGTCGGAGAGTGAGACGGAGCAAGACGAGAATTAGACACGCAAGTAGCTTAATTCACACACAAATAATTTTTTATTCTAATTCACAATTATGATTACAGATACAATATAGACAGTCGTAATAAGATTATTGTTTTCACAGATTAATTGAATGTTTACTCCTGGAGCAAGCAACTCCGCAAGAATTCTGCAATTTAGCGCGTAACTCTGAATTTCTCGTTTCCAGATTTTCGCGAGTTTAAGCGGCAGGAACTCGAGCCCGAATGTGAGCAAACACAGCGGAAAAGCACAGCGATGACAGCACGCACTCACACTGATAACTTTCTCGAATTGAGTCTAGAAAAGCTATCTCCTCTCTTTTTATACTCGAGTGCTTCTGGATTGTTCTCGAAAATGCGAGATTTAATTTGGAGGAAATGACGTCACCAAAGGAACAATTCAGAAGCATTACGAGTATATTTTACCAATTATGACAATTCAGTTTAAATAGTCGGTTATAGTGTGAGTTATGCGCATTCAATTGGCCGTCTTCCACTAAAGTGCCTCTTGCGATTGGCGACTTTTGTAAGGAGCGCGGTGCGTAAAGCGTGGTCCCCGTTGATTGCGGCGTCTCACGCTACTTACGTCACGTGTTATCGCGCGCGAAGTGCCACGCAATTCCGATCTCGATACCAATCATTGCCGCGATCGAAAATTAAGTTACGCCTCGCTCCAAACATTGCCCGCCTCATAGGTGGAATCCACGATAAAAACGGTACGGTGGTAGGTAAAGAAGGTACATGTCGCATGACATTCATTACCGGCGCGGTGCGATGATCCGATTGTTTATCTCTCTGATTATGAAGCAGTGATTAATGCGATGAAAGCAATTATGAAGTATTGTGCTCTATGTGAGTGAAAATTACGGGAGTGCGACTTTAATCGACAAGTTATTTGTCAATTCTTTGTAACAATGCACCCCCAAGCAGCATTGTATCCAGTCTCAACACCCTGTCGGACGCTGCCGCAGTGACCACTGGTCACTTGCGAGCGATGAGAGCGCGGTGCACTCGAAAAAATCTAAAACACAATCCACAGCCATTCGGCAAGAAGCCGAGAGCAACCGCGGAAAGCCAAACGGCGCGTCTTCTGCTCATATTGCAAATCGGCGGAAATCACCGAGTTGCCGTAACAATACGAACAGAACAACTGAATAAAAGTCGTGCTTATAGCGCGAGGTGCTTCTTCTTATTTCCGCCGCTTTTCCGACTATCAGCTCCGATTCCGCTCGCTACCATCAGCTCCTAGACCGATCCGCAATGCGACTACCCAGGGTAGAGTGTTCTCGATAGTTCCCCTTCGCACTCGGTACCACCTGCACCGACAAGAATTCGGGGGAAGAGCGTTCTCGGCCGCCAATCGCCGAACATACTCTCATCACAAACCCACGCCTTACGCGCCGCGTCCGCGCCCGCGTCCGCGGCTAGCTATACTCGCGACCGCGAATACGCGAACCGGGATGCCTCCCGCGCCGCGTTCTTCCGACGCGTCCAACGAACTTAAGTAACAACGCACTCACCCGCACACACACACACACTCACGCACACGCACGCACACACACACGCGCACACCCAACACACACACACACACACACACACACACATACACACACACACACACCACTACGTTCAATAAATACTCATTATATTCATTGTAACCAGCCGAGCCGATTTGTATATCTCCCCTCCTTGCCTGAACCTCTTTATTGCGTCCGACCGCCGCCCGTTTCTGACGAGTTAGTCAAAGCATAAAAGTCAGATTGTTACATCTATATCGCGTAAACGAATAACAAGAACAAGAGACGAATGTCACAAAGACATAATTAGACGAATGAAGTAATTCCATCGCAAGCACTTGTTTTTGTAAGAAAAATATTAAAATATTTAAATTTTTACTCGCGAGCTTCCTTGACAGGTACTTGTATTAGAGTGCGTTGAATTAGATATGAAAGGAGATGTATAATACGGTACAATGTGCTCATAAAATGAATTATTCTAAGGCGCAGAGGTTAACTTATCCTGTATTGGCAGCGGCTTGTCGTCTGGAAAGGACAATCTTCACCAATGGTCTCGTGAATTCGGAAGAGGCCGTCCTCATAGTGATTATGCGTATCCGTCCTGACCAGGATGAAGAGCCGTAATACGTGCAAATGGCCACTTGGCGGTGTGATCTCGTTTTGTAGGTGACACAGCTGCTCAATTCGAGCTTTTGAGCCGCTTTGTCGACCAGGCCAGAGACGTACTCTTTGGCCCAACGCTCTCAGAAATGGCTCCTCATCTGTTGGATATGTTGCTAGTGTGCTCCATACCATATTGACTCGTCCATCCGTGATGGTTCAGGAATTGCCAGGAGAGGCGATCCAACGAGGAAATGCCCTGGTGTTAATGCTATCAGATCATCGGGATCGTCGCAATTGCCGAGAGTTGAGGCATGCTTCCACCTGCGTGAAGAACGTCATCATTTCCTCATAGGTGAGAGTGACCTCAATGACAAATGGTGTTTGATTAACTTAATGGTTGCTTCCCACAATCCTCCAAAGTGTGGTGCTGCAGGTGGATTGAATCGCCAGTGAATCTGCTTCTCTGTCAGGACGCATCCAATGTGTTGCGACTCAGTGGTGCCCGCCTGAAACATATTCCGGAGTAGAAGCGGAGTCGGCACCAATAAAGTTGGTGCCGCAATCTGAATAGATTGCTTGGCACACGCCTCGTCGAGATATGAATCGACGAAGAGCGGCCAGGAATGCATCTGTTATGTAATCAGACATAACTTCAAGATGCACGGCTCTAGTGCTGAAGCACACAAAAACAGCTATGTAAGCTTTATGTGCCTTGTGACCTCGATCAGGATGTCCGCAGCACCACAGGTCTGGCGTAGTCCACTCCAGTATGCGAAAATGGCTTTGATCACGTAAAATTCTGGAAGATCGCCCATGATGTGGTGTCGCCGCCCGCACACACTGCCACGTTGATGTATATGACTCTTCCAGCGTCCGTCCACAAGGCACCCAGAATTTTTATCTAAGCAGAGCCAGTGTTTCTGAGTGACGGGAGTCCACGATGAGCTAGGTGTTGACCTCTTTGGCAGAATAATAGGATGTTTCTCGTTGTAGACCAGTAGTGCATGCTTTATTCGTCCTCCCACTCGAAGGACACCCTGCCGATCCATGAAAGGGTTTAATCTACAGAGTTTTTGTTATTCAGAAGTTTATCCTTTTTAACAAAGCCTGTATTTCAGTTTTGTAGGTTTCCTGCACTATTCGGATCCATGTCAGGAGTGCAAGGTCCACATCCTCTGTAGTCAATATTCCTGGATCCACTGTTGTCTTACCTCAAATGCTAAGTCGCGAATGTCGCCAACGACGGCACCACGCAGTTACTCGCAGGAGTCTCTGCAATGACGAATAGAGGTCAAGAGGTTCATTTCCTCGTCCGGCAAGCAGGCCGCCATGGTGTGAATCTTGCTCCTTTGTTCTGGAAGTTCCTGATCAGTCAAGGACATATCCAACCATCGAAATGATTCGCCAGACAGTCATAAGGATCCCTGCTACCATAGGTCACATTACACAAGGTCGCCTGGAGACAGCCCACGTGACGCACAATCTGCTGGGTTTTCCCGACCCGCGACGTGATGCCATCGTGCTTCCGGAAGGCTGTTTGTATCTGCGCCATCCGATTGGCCATAAACGTCTTCCACCATGAAGGATGACCTGAATCCATTCTAATGCCACCGTGGGGTCTGTCCATATGTGCATAGGCCTTTCCAACTTGCGCAAAACCTCGTATGTGGATCATTAGCCGCGTAAGAAGGGAGGTGGCGCATAGTTTCAGCCGAGATAATGATACCAGTTTTAATGGAGTCCTTCACCTTCGTCTTTGTGATTATTAACCTCGTATGCCACTCACTATGTTCCCTTTCTCGCAGATACACTGCTGCTCCGTACGCCTTTTCGGAAGCATCCGCGAATCCATGGACGTGGGGCCCAGTGATCATCAGCCAACGAGACATTTTAATGTCTACCATGCGGGAAAGATCGTCCAGGAAGTTCTGCCATCTATCCGCATCGGAGTCGTTTACTCGAGTGTCCCAGTCTAATTCCCGCAACCAGACACTTTGGATGAAGATCTTAACCCGCACTATCACCGGAGCCAGCCATCCCAACAGGTCAAACAGCTGCAATCTGCGACACAATTGACCTCTTGGTGACAACGCTCTGCTCTAATGGACGACTCGAAAATGTAAAACAATCATCAGCGGGATGCCACTGTAATCCTATCGAATGATCTTCACCTTGTAGCCAGGCTCGAGGATCTGGCTGAGCGCGATCCCCATCTGGAATGCCGACGAGTAAATTGTCATGGTTATCAGCCTACTTCTTCAGAAAACCGCCCTCCGTACAGATTCCCAGGAGTTCGTTTTGAATTTCCAGGGCTCCCTCCAATGTTGCTGCTCCGAGAACATCATCCACGTACACGTCCTGTCGCAATGCAGCTGCGCCCCTGGACCGCAAGTCTTCGCCGTCGGTAAGTTGATGCAAGGTACATATAGCAAGGTAAGGAACACAAACCAGCTTGTATGTGACCGTGTTAAGTTGATACTCCTGGAGCAATTTTTTTCCAGGCCTCTACACGATCCGCTGCAAATCACGGTCATCTAGATGCACCAAAATCTGCTGGTACATCTTTTCGATGTCCGCTATGAAGACGTACCTGTGACAACGCCATCGCAACAGCACGGGCGTGCGCAAGATGGTCGATACGCGGTTCGATGCCCTTGAGGCATCACTACCGAATCTTTTTGCAACGCGGAGGGAAACCTGTACGCACAAACAAGTCCTCGCATCTTTGTTCTTCTGATGTCCATGGAATTAACGGTGGACGTACTTCTTCCTGTTCCCAGAAGTGGCGCACTATAACTAACGGGTCGCTCAGCACGCACTGATGTAGTCGGGCAGTCAGGTGAGCTGTCACCTCGTCTACAATTCCTGATACATCCAGCCCAAGGACATCCACTGGGCTATCGGCTCGTGAACTCCTCCCTTCCTAATGCCGGAACCGATAGCAGCATAGACATCAGCGCCGAGAAGAAGGTCAATACTGTCAGATGCGTAGAAATCCGTATCAGCCAGTTTAAAATCTCAGGTATGACCATTCTCGCAGTGCTGGCAATGTCAGCGTATATGGTAACACGATAGCTGTCACTTTCAAGATTTGCGACCGATACGCGATGAAATCGACAGCGAGACTTGTCCGTGCGCGACCGCTGTCTGCTATCTCCCGATGCCATATACACGCCGTCGAGACGATCTCAGCTTCTATGCCAATGCTTCGGAAATGATGGATGTCTCGGATCCCTGGTCAATGAGCGCGCGAGTGGGATATATTGGGTGTGGGGAAAAAGTTCGTAGCGTTTTTCCCACTAGGACATTAAATGCTTAGCAGTCGGTAACTAATCGCATCAACAACACTAGACGTGTGTTTAAAAAGTGACATTTCAACCTTTGTTTTGAGCCGAAAAAGATTGAAATCGGTAAAATGGATCAAAAGTTATTTTATTTTGAAAATGGAAATAAATAAGGACAAAATTCGCTACATTTTGCAGTATTACTACGATAAAGGCAAGAACGCTGCATAGGCTTGTGAAAAAATTTGTGCTATTTACAATGAAGATACTCTATCAAAATCAGCAGCACGGAAATGATTCGCTCGTTTTTGTACTGAAAATGATCGATGTGAAAGATGAACCCCGCTCCGGTCAACCAATCACTGAAAAGTCCGATGAAATCATAGAAAAAGTCGAGCGTGATAAGCATGTGAGCATTGTGGAGATTGCCAGGGAACTAGGCATCAACCACAAAACAGTTTTAAATTATTTACACAAAGCTGGATACAAAAAGAAACTCGATGTTTGGGTTCCTCAAGTTGAGTATGTTAAGATCATGATGGACCGAATTAACATTTGCGATACTGAAACGAAATGAAATTGAGCCATTTCTGAAAAGATAACTGGTGATGAAAAATGGATCACGTACGACAAAAGAACTCGCAAAAGATCGTGGATAAAGGAAGAAGAGAAGGCACAAGCAATCACAAAACCTGGATTGACGACGAAGAAAGTAATGTTGTCTGTGTGGTGGGATTGGAAGGGAATCGTTCACTATGAGCTGTTATCGCCCGATCAAACAATTAATTCCGAACTCTACTGTGAACAACTGGAGAGATTACAACAAGCAATTAAGAGGAAGCGGCCAGAATTAATCAATAGGAGGGATGTCGTCTTCCATCACAACAACGCTCGACCACACACATCTTTAATAACTCGATAAAAATTGCGAGAGCTTGGCTGGGAAGTCTTAATACATCCATCGTATAATCCTGACATAATACCCTCAGACTATCATTTGTTTAGATCTCTGTTTAGGAACTCTCTTAATGGTGGCTCTCTTAAAGCTGGCTTCAAAAGAGGCCTGTGAAAATCACTTGAAGTAGTTTTTCGACCAGAAATCACAGAAGTTCTATCGCGATGGGATTATGACTCTGCCCTAAAAATGGCAAAATATTAAAAATAATGGAGCATATTTGGTTTAAATAAATTGATTTTAATACTCTAAGAAAAACACTTGAATTTTACTAAAAAAAAACCTCCATAAACTTTTTCCCACACTCAATATTTCCCCAGACCGATCTGAAGTTCACACGCGCGGTTGCGAGTAGAACAGTGAGTTGTCCCTCAGCTGGATGTTGAGAGATGTGAGTCTTGGCTCGGGTACCTGATTTTTGTTTCGACCAAGATTTTTCGACTGAAGGTCGGCACGCATCGTGCAACATAGTGTGATGCCGTTCCCCGCATACCGAACGTTTGTTCACGCACTCACTCACCTTGTGTCTTCCTAGACAATTTAAACACAAATGGGCACTGTCGACGAATTGCTTTTATTCCGCACACTCTTCCTTTTGAACGCCTCGCACATCATCAGAAAGTGGTCCTTGCGATACAACGAACAATGCTTTTTCTCCTTCTGAATGTGATATCCACGAGTGGATCTTATAGTATTTGATTTGCTTGGATTTACCTCAGCGTTGCTCCTGTGAGTTGCCTCCAATGTCAGCAGTCGTCGCTCCAGGAACTTCTACAGTTCCTCAAATGGTGGTGGTTACGTGCTGCTACCCACGTGTTCCTCCCAGCGAGCCCAAGTACATGTATCCAGCATTTCCGTGACCTAGCACACATACATGTCCTCGCTCTTCTGTATGGGCCGTCCGATATTCGCGAGTGCTCCGGCGCAGTGATACAACTTGTGCAGATCAGGTGCTGACTCGAATTTCAATTTTGGCAAAGCCATCAACGTGGAATAAAATGAGCGACCTAACAATCTCGTGTTCTTGTAGTGGTCGGCAAAAGACTTCCACGCAAGAGCGAAGTTATCCTGTTGAAGGTAGGTTCTTAACAATTAATTCTGCTTCTCCTTTCAGACTTGTCTTCAGATAATGCATCCGTGTGACATCGGAGATGGCAGTGTTCTTCACAATCAGTGATGTGAAGAGATCTCAAAAGGCTGGCCATTCCTCGTATTCTCCCGAAAAATGGGGAATCTGAAGTCGTGGCAACGTGGCATCTACTGAGTCGAATGTCTCCCGTTCGGCTTCGCTTCCTCCTTGACTGTCCCTTGGGCTAGCAACTCCTCCATTTCAATGAGAATGGCTCGTTGTTAAGTGTACATATCTTCCGTTTGTCCCAGGAAATTTTTTAAGTAATATTCGTGATTTTTGACATTATCGCGATATTAAGAGGGCGGTCATAATACTCCTCGAACTTTTGCTACTTGGAGTTGAAAAGTTTGAGCGTGGTTGAAATGAACGCCTTTGTTAACTTGGCTGAACCTGGTTTTTTTCAAATTGTGTATACGCGCGATGCGCCCGTAAAGTTCTACTTGAGCCTCTAATATAATGGCTTAATGCCTTCATTTTTTCAAAATTGCGCAAAGGAACGCTCGAAGCTGCACGATGCGCAATGCTGCACTAAAATCGCCGATACGACGGTCGATATCCGGCTCAAAGGACCAAAAGTATCGGAGAGTGAAACGGAGCAAGACGAGAATTAGACACGCAAGTAACTGAATCCATACACAAATTTAATTTTTTATTCTACTTCACAACTATGATTACAGATACAACACAGACAGTCGTAATAAGATTACTGTTTTCTCAGATTAGTTGAATGTTTACTCCTGGAGCAAGCAACTCCGCAAGAATTTTGCAATTTAGCGCGTAACTCTGAATTTCTCGTTTCCAGATTTTTGCGAATTTAAGCGGCAGGAACTCGATCCAAACGTGAGTGAACACGGCGGAAAAGCACACCGATTACGCACTCACACTAATAACTTTCTCGAATTGAGCCCAGAGAGGCTGTCTCCTCTCTTTTTATACTCGAGTGCTTCTGAATTGTACTCGAAAATGCGAGATTTGATTTGGAGGAAATAACGTCACCAAAGGAACAATTCAGAAGCATTGCGAGTATATTTTACCAATTATGACAATTCAGTTTAAATAGTCGATTATAGTATGAGTTATGCGCATTCAATTAGCCGTCTTCCACTAAGGCCGTCTTCCTCTCGCGATTGGTGACTTTTGTAAGGAGCGCGGCGCGTAAAGTGTGGTCCCCGTTGATTGCGGCGTCTCACGCACTTTGCGCCACGCGTTGTCGCGCGCGAAGTGCACGCAATTCCAATCTCGATACCAATCATTGCTGCGATCGGAAATTAAGTTACGCCTCGCTCCAAACAAGTATAAAAAGAATATAAATTGTTGCTTTAAAAAACATAAATGCAAAAATTTTATAAATAAGTCTGATTTTCTTTACACCAAATGATTTATCTCATTATTCTTTTTAAGTATTAAGGTATAATTATTAAAAAAATTAATTTACAAAATATTTGATATTTCATATCAATATGTATCAGAGTATATAATTTCTTGTAAACTATCGGATTTTTGCGTACCTACCTTAATGCATATATAAAATAGTTTTAAAAAATCATATTATTAGGTGTACAACTTTGCTTCCGCCGTTTTTTCCGAAATTCGAGGCTTTATTGTAAAAAACTGGTTATACATTTATGATTCAAAGTATTGTTCATCGCTGGCCATTACTTTCTTCCATCTTTCGGGCAGCGTACGAATCCCGCGTCGAAAAAACTGGTCATCTTTTGAGGTGATCCACGAATCGATCCAATTTTTTATTTCTTCATAAGACCGGAAGTGCTGGTCAGCCAGGCCATGTGCCATTGATCGAAACAAGTGATAGTCAGAGGGAGCAACGTCTGGAGAATACGGCGAGTGGGGTAGGATTTCCCATTTCAAGTATGTCTTGATCACTTTCGCAACATGGGGTCGAGCATTGTCATGCTACAAAATCACTTTATCGTGTCTCTCGTTGTATTGCGGCCGTTTGTCTTTCAATGCTCGGCTCAAATGCATCAATTGCGTTCGATACCGATCGCCTGTGATTGTTTCAGTCGGTTTTAACAGCTCATAATACACTACGCCGAGCTGGTCCAAATACAGAGCATGACTTTGGAGCCGTGAATATTCGGTTTGGCCGTCGACGTGGAAGCATGGCCGGGAAATGATTTTCTCCCCATGATTTTCTGCGCTTGGGATTATCGTAATGAACCTATTTTTCGTCCCCAGTCACAATGCGATGCAGAAATCCCTTCCGTCTTTGTCTTTCAAGCAGCTGTTCACAAGCAAACAAACGCCGTTCAACATCTCTCGGCTTCAACTCGTACGGCACCCAATTTCCTTGCTTCTGAATCATTCCCATGGCTTCGAGGCGTTTTGAAATGGCTGGTTGAGTCACTCCCAATGATCGTGCCAATCCTTTTTGATTTTGACACGAGTCTTGATCAAGTAATGCCTCCAATTCTGCATCTTCGAAAACCTTCTCTCTTCCATCGCTATGCCGGTCTTCGATGTCAAAATCACCGTTCTTGAAGCGTTGAAACCACTCACGACACGTTCTTTCACTAATAGCGGCCTCACCATAAGTATTTGAGAGCATTCGATGAGCCTCAGTCGCAGATTTCTTCATATTGAAGCAGAAAATTAAAACCTCCTGCAAATGACGAGAATTTGGCTCGTAAACTAACATTTTCAATCGAGAATAACTTTATGATGCAGACACAAATCGACTAATGTTTCTATGGGATTATGTTGACAGATGCCCAAGTTTATTGTATGACGTCTATGATCTATTTATTTCGACCACCACTTACCGCTAAAGCTATATATAAAATCTATAGGAAAACGGCGGAAGCAAAGTTGTACACCTAAAAAAAGACCATATAATTTTACTAAAAAAATTTTTAGTAATCTTGACCTAACTTTAAAAACATCTCAAGCTCAATCAAGGTCATCTGCTTTTTTCCTCCTAGTAATATTGAACAACTTTTGTCTAAAACATTTTTGCCTTAAATTTAAAAAAAAATAAACTGAATAAATTAAAATGGTCTACTTTATATACGCATTTGTACATATAACTGTGCGTGCGTGCGTACGGTTTATATATGTATATATATTCTACGCAACAGAATTAAAGAATCGCTTATTTTGTTCCCCAAAAATAGAGTAAATATTCAAGAAAGTGTGACTTTGCCAATAATATTATTTTAACGAGATTTTTCAGAATATATTTTAAAATGTGAAATCTTTACTTTTGTGATTAATGTGTCGATGTAATGGATTTTTTATGGATGCAAATAGATATTCGTCAAATCTGAAAATTTTGTACGAAATTTACAAAGTTCATGGCGTGGATTAAAAATAGCACACCAATGCGGTTACATACATAGTTTAAAAGAATAAATTTTTACTTTTAATTTGCTTTTTTGTTAAGAGTTGTACAATCTTTTTCGACGAGTTATTCAATAAAATAAAAATGACTTCTTTCGCTCAATGTTGAATAACTTCTCAATGTAGAATATCTCCGGCGATACTTCGAGAAGTGACATAAAGACTCACGTTTAAGCGTATGAATTTGTAATCATGAGATAAACCATTATCAAAATAGTTACATTTGCATTCTGATACTGAAATTATTAAAACCAACAAGTAGGGATGCACCAGATGGTAAAATTACCGGATACCGGATATCCGGGCAGAATGTAACATTGGATATCTAATGTTACATTGTTACATTAATAATTCCAATATCAGAATGCAAATGTAAGTATTTTGATAATGGTTCATCTGATTGGATCATAACATTACAAATTCATACGCTTACATAAACGTGAGTCTTTATGTCACTTCTCGAAGTATCGCCGTGGAGATATTCAACATTGAGAAGTTATTCAACATTGAGCGAAAAAAGTCGTTTTTACTTTATTGTTGAACAACTCGTTGAAAGGCAGAAGGCAATTTCTTCGAGTCGAATATCTGACATTTTCCGGATATCCGACCGGATTCCAAGAAAGTGTTTTCTAAAAAAAGCCTATAGGGAAAAAGATTGTATTTTTTAACACAATGTATAAGATATTATAGCATCATGAATATGCATACCATACTTATTTCTAAAGCATTTATATACAAAGTAATAGAAGAAAAATTCTTATTACTCTTTTATTTTGTTAATCCAAAAATTGTTTCGACTCACTTTAGAATCCTCCTTAGCAATTACAAAATATTATGTCATTCCTTTGTAAGTCTGATTTGAGTCACCAACAAATTGTTGCAAAAATCTATTAAAAATCTATTAAATGTTAAATTATCATATCAATTGACTAAAATAACAAAACTAATAATCAATTTTACTTAAACTCAAAAATTTAAAGCAAATTAAATGATAAAGGCTACGAGTCAATGTATAATGTTAAGCTAATAAATGAATTTTAACATTACAATGATCAATCAATACAATGCTATACGTTTTGATCCTCAGGTCATAAAAAATAACATGTACCTAGTGATTGGCACGTTACTTGAAATTTATCAGTTATGTTTTTGACACTTTATTGTAAGCGTCTAATCTGTATAAAAATTGTTATTCATTTAATTTATTCTTGCAACGATGCTTAATTTCATGTATAATTCAATTTAATCTAAAGTTTCAAGACAACTTCTTTGTTTGTAGAGTTATCTGTTTCTTTTTCTTAATTATTGTTTTTTATAAAAATTTTTTTAATCGATTGATGTAATAATTTAACGTTTAACAGATTTTTGCAACAACAAATCCGCAAATTTGTTAGTGACTCAAATGAGACTTACAAAGGAATGACATATAATGTTTTGTAATTATTGAGGAGGACTCCAAAGTGAATCGAAATGTTCAATTTTTGGATTAATAAAATAAAAGAGTAATAAGAATTTTTACTCTATTGCTTTACGTACTGATTACGCTGTACTCTTATGCTCTGTTGAATTCTACTTCTGGTTTTGAATTTGGAGAGTTCATAACAAGATTACATTCTAAATTGGACTGAATTTTATAGCATATCTTAAGATACTATTTAAAACTGTCTTGAAATAAAATCGAATTACGAACTATAAATATTATATGTCATTAAAATTATGATCAAAATTTGACATCAAAATAACAACGACTTATTGCCTGAAAAATGTAATTATTAATATACACGAAATATTATATACTCAATTATATAATTTTATTTAATATATACTATACCTAATATTTTTAAATGTGGTTGTCAATTAAACCAAAAAGATTAAAATATTGAAAAAAATTATAAAACATTCTCTTTTTTACGATTCTCAGATGCTTAATCCTGTTTTATCTTTCACATTTTCTGTACATTCTTAGATTTATCAACTTAGTACATTTCTGATAATAAAACAGTGATTACATAAGATAAAATTTATCTTCGAAGCATTAAAAGCAGTCAATAATGACAACGCTCTACCTCCGAGTCCTGCGAGCCCTTTTTATACCGCCGAAAATTTACCCAGGGTTATAGGTCTTTAATAGTATCTCATCGGTGACATATAGAATGGATCACTGACGGCAGTGGAGATAGAAAAACGAGTAGAGTTGCATGCCCGTATGTACTATAAGTGTACATACAGTGTATACCATTTATATAGCCATTTACACTGTTTCAACGAAATTTTCTGTGTGTCAGAGGTGAATGGTTCGTTTGCTGGTTTTATTCGGCAAGTCATTCAAATTAAGAAGAAGGAAAGGTGAGTGAATTGCAGTAGAATTAGGAAGTGTTTATATTGGCCATATGTCGTATGCAATAATCTGTAAGAATTGACTAATTACAGTTATTCGAATATTCGCCTCTCATTTGATTATAAGAAAAGAATACTCGAAGGTGATTATAATTTGTGCAATTATCTTGCCGATAACATTATTATGGATTCTCTAAAATACTAAACTATAACGGTGAAATATATTTTATAACCAGATTCCGTTCTGTTTCTACTGAATGGAACGGGTAGAGAAAATTGTTATGAAACGGAACTGGAATGCTCAATTCCAGTAAGGGTAAAGTCACACGGGGAAAGGGCTACAGAATAAAGAATGCATCATTGAAATAATAAATTAGCGCTATTTGGAATAATGCAGAATAACGATTGATTGGTTGCTTTTATGACACATTCTCTATTCCGCCATCATTTTCTGCACCGTGTAATTTCACCCTAAGAAATTCAATTCGTCATTCCGGTACGTGCTTAATGGGACAGCATTCTGATGGCTCCTGCACACAGAACACGGCAACGCCTACTGCGCAGCGGAAGTCGCACTAACTAATAATTCTATGTTTTTAAGTCGGTCTCATCGAAACACTTCTAGATGTAATATTACTTCCGCTGCGTGACGTTGGATTGAGTTCAACTTATGTCGCGCGGTGGAAATTATATATCTATATTACTTCCGAGCAAGCGAGACGTTGATTGGCTACGACGTTGATTTGCACCAACTGCGCCGCGCGGCAAGCGTTGCCGCATTCTATGTGCAGAAGCCATAAGATGCGCTCCCATGGGATGCGGAATTGTGAAACGTTCGTAATTGATCGTGGCTCCGATTCGGCTGATTTTCTACTGCGCAAATTAATTTTTTTTTTGCGAATTCCATCGATATTTGTATGTGTGTATATACATGTACATACTTGTAAAAACTAACCTCCTTAAGCTGGTTTAAACAAAGAAAACTGTCTCTTACAAGCGCATGGTTAATCAACATGTTGAGACATGCTCGGATTCTCATTTGGATGTTTTCCAAGTGTCATTCTTGTATAACATTCGATTCATAACAAGAATAACGATACTTAGGTAGCACTCGGGAAAATCTGAACATTATCCTGAAGGTAATTAATTAAAAGTGGAAGAAAAAATGCTTGTATATTTTCTTAAAAATTAACACAATATCATGGCTTATTTCGAGCTATAATTAAATTAACTTTAAATTAATATAATTAACAGACGTTTCGGCTTACAAAGCCTTCTTCAATGCTACAACGTAGGAATACAATCTTAACGAATAAAAAATAACAGATACAAAATTTAAAAACCATCAATGGTGAAGTGTCAAAATATAAAAAAATATAAAAGAATATAAAAAAATATAAAAATTCGAACGTCAATAAGTATCCCGCCAGATGACAAAAAGCTAGGAACATTTCGATACTTCAGTCAACAGTAGATCAATTATGTTCATCGATAAAATAGACTTGCCAAATTCCTCGGTTGAGATCGAGAATCCAGTTTGTCACAGACTTGTATCAAATGATTTGAGAATTCTTTAATTTACGAGTATTTTATGATATTGTATTTTGTAGAACAAATAGATTTAAGATAATATATTATTAATATGAAAAAAAGGTATAGAATCAAATAATAACTTACGGTAATTTATATACACAGTGCGACAAATATATTCCCGGACAGGGCCTGAAAATCATAATTGAAACAACAATATGCATATTTTTTGGTTTTATTATTCAAAATATTCTCCTCTGGCTTCAATACACTTGTTACAGCGATTCAATAGTGATTCAAATGCATGTTCTAGCTCAGTTTGCGGAATTGCCTCCAGTGCCTGTGTAGAAGCTGATTGGATGATCGGAATGTCATCAAAAAAGCGTCCTTTCAATTTCAATTTCAATTTTGGGAATAATGAGAAGTCGCAGGGGTGTACCAAATCAGGTGAATACGATGGATGGTTTAACACAGAGACACGATTTCGAGCCAAACATTGACGAACAATCAATGAAGTGTGACTCGGTGCATTATCATGCAACAAAGATCAATCTTCTGGATCACGATATTCGGGGCGAATACGATGAATTCTGCCCATCAATCGCTTTAAAACTTTGAGATAATATGCACCAGTAATTGTTTGGCCAGTTGGAACAAACTCTTTGTGGATAATGTTTCTTTGCTATTAAAGAATGTGATGAGCATTGTCTTGATTTTTGATGGAATTTTTCGTACTTTTTTGCTTGTGGTGAATTTTTTGACTTCCATTCCGCACTTTGACGCTTAGTTTCTGGATCATATTGACAACACACATGTTTCATCACCCGTAACAATTGATTTTTTAGGAAGTTTGGATTATTTTCTGCGGCTGCAACGATGTCTCTGGAATAATTGATTCTCGCTGATTTTTGATCGCTTCTTAATGTGTGTGGAACAAACTTCGCACAAACCTTCGTTTTACCCAAATCTTCATATAATATGTATATTCGAATCGTTTCTCTACTGATATTTAAAACCTCCTCCATCATTTTTAGTGATGCATTGCGATCGTTTGCAACAAAATCACGTACTTTTTCGATCATTTCGGGTGTTCGAACCAAAATTGGCCGTCCTGATTTTTTGTCATCTTCAAGGGTCTCTCTGCCTTCCAAAAAACGCTTATGCCACTCAAAAACAACTGTACGACCTAGACATTGACTGCCGTAAACTTGTTGCATCGATCGGAATGTTTCTGATGCACTTTTACCAAGTTTTGCGTTAAATTTAATCACTGCTCTTTGTTCCATATTAAAATTTCTACCTCGACCAAAATCTTGTTTAACATGAATTGTCATATCTTCGTTATATGTCAACCAAAATGAATGAAACTTTGACAGATGATAGCAAAATGTTCAACCTTTAAAATGCATGTTTGAACGCACAGATGTCGCCACTGGTTGCTGAGATGTGGTTCGTGTCCGGGAACATATTTGTCGC
>JAANIC010000293.1:229546-260556 GCA_017607545.1 Acromyrmex charruanus
TACTTTCTCCCATCTTTCGGGCAGCGTACGAATCCCGCGTCGAAAAAACTGGTCATCTTTTGAGGCAATCCACGAATCGATCCAATTTTTTACTTCTTCATAAGACCGGAAGTGCTGGTCAGCCAGGCCGTGTACCATTGATCGAAACAAGTGATAGTCAGAGGGAGCAACGTCTGGAGAATACGGCGAGTGGGGTAGGACTTCCCATTTCAAGTATGTCTTGATCACTTTCGCAACATGGGGTCGAGCATTGTCATGCTGCAAAATCACTTTATCGTGTCTCTCGTTGTATTGCGGCCGTTTGTCTTTCAATGCTCGGCTCAAACGCATCAATTGCGTTCGATACTGATCGCCTGTGATTGTTTCAGTCGGTTTTAACAGCTCATAATACACTACGCCGAGCTGGTCCCACCAAATACAGAGCATGACCTTGGAGCCGTGAATATTCGGTTTGGCCGTCGACGTGGAAGCATGGCCGGGAACTCCCCATGATTTTCTGCGCTTGGGGTTATCGTAATGAACCCATTTTTCGTCCCCAGTCACAATGCGATGCAGAAATCCCTTCCGTCTTTGCCTTTCAAGCAGCTGTTCACAAGCAAACAAACGCCGTTCAACATCTCTCGGCTTCAACTCGTACGGCACCCAATTTCCTTGCTTCTGAATCATTCCCATGACTTTGAGGCGTTTTGAAATGGCTTGTTGAGTCACTCCCAATGATCGTGCCAATTCTTCTTGATTTTGACACGAGTCTTGATCAAGTAATGCCTCCAATTCTGCATCTTCGAAAACCTTCTCTCTTCCACCGCTATGCCGGTCTTCGACGTCAAAATCACCGTTCTTGAAGCGTTGAAACCACTCACGACACGTTCTTTCACTAATAGCGGCCTCACCATAAGTATTTGAGAGCATTCGATGAGCCTCAGCCGCAGATTTCTTCATATTGAAGCAGAAAATTAAAACCTCCCGCAAATGACGAGAATTTGGCTCGTAAACTAACATTTTCAATCGAGAATAACTTTATGATGCAGACACAAATCGACTAATGTTTCTATGGGGTTATGTTGACAGATGCCCAAGTTTATTGTATGACGTCTATGATCTATTTATTTCGACCACCACTTACCGCTGAAGCCATCTATAGGAAAACAGCGGAAGCAAAGTTATACACCTAATAAAATACTGTAATTTCAACTCTCCATCAAAGATCATTTAAGTACAATAAAGATACTGACTGTTGCGTTTGAAAATTAACTAATATGAAGGTCAAATAAAAATAAGGCAACAAAATCGATAGTAATAACAAGTCTATTCAAAACTGTGACCATTTATGTTCTCGTATATCGTCAAGTATGTTAAAATAAGAATTATCCAATAACTCAGTATCTTTCATTAAATTTAAACAGTTTTTTTGTTCTTTAATGTGTATCATTTCAGAAATATTTCTTTTACGATAATTCTTTTTAAAATCAAGAATACTAACTTTTTCCCAATCAAAGTCGTGATTAATTTCTGTGATATGTTTCGAGATTACTGAGTACTTGGACTGGTCTAATTTTATATTATTGCGATGTTCTTTAATTCTTGTCTGCAATTGTCTCTTTGTTTGGCCAACATACGATGCATCGCAGTTATTACAATTTACTTTATATATTATTACAATTATACGAGTATATTATTACAATTTACTTTATATATGACATTATTATTGTTACGTCCAAAACCTTAGAAAAGGAGACAATGAGAGAGAATGGAGAGGGTATGGAAGGACGGCTCAATCTCACAGGTATACACACAGAGACGAATACCTGTGAGTTGCACGTACCTTTTCGCTCCCGGGTCAACGTCCCGAAGGAACGCTATGACACCTGTTCCGAGGGACAGTGCGAACGTCGGTCCTACTTTTTGAGTCAAGGAACTCCTTTTGACCCGGGACTGGACCTCGTGCGATCTCAGACGTTTCAAGGGAAAACAATGCGAGAGGTGATTCCAATAAATGGAAGCTAGAAAAATATAACTGACTTACATTTATTAATAAAAAAAAAAAAATTAGGGTTATATAAGATATTTATACATATATTTGTTTTTTACATAAAAATAAGAAAACTTATCCTTGTATGTACAACCGATTTTTGTATAATGTGGTTGAGTAAGAAATAAGTTATGGAGGTGTGCGTGCGTGCATGCGTGCGTGCGTGCGTGTGTGTTTGTGTGAGAAAAAGAAAAGGTTATTAAAGGTATTGGAGGCGAAGAAAATGGTGTAGGAGCACATCGGGATGAAGTGCTTGTACAGGACGATGTAAGAGGTTGAGTTCCCTGGGATGTAGACCGTAACTAACTATTATGATCCTAATTCTAACTATTCTATTCCCTTCGTTGGGGACGAATATAGTATAAATAGCCGATCCCAGTCGATTGGTTCGGGATCCGATTGAGAAGGAGGAGATTAGAAGCTGATTTAAAAGAGGAGGGAGAGGAAATCTTTCTTCGAAGGGAGGAGGGAGAGGAAATCCTTCTTCGAGAGAAGGGAAGGAAGAGGGAATTGTTCCTCGAGAAGAGGAGGGGAATAATTCAAGATTTCTTGAATGGCGGGATCGATGACAGTGGGAGAGATGAAGTCTAACGGTTGTGTCTGATATGATACTGGCGAGTAGGAGACCTCAAGATAGCGGTCGTCGGTCAGTTGTAGCGACATGGTTGTGGCTTAGCTATACGGATGATTCCGCTTATTCCTCCTGACGTAAGGGGTTCGTCCCCGTTTTCTAATTGACGTACTAGCGCGCACTATATTCGAAGGGTGAAATATAATATATATATATGTTTCGTTAGAAATGCGTATAAGTGTGTATATATGTTTGTTTTCATGCGAGGAAACGTATGGATGAATCGGAAGGAATGGCAGGGACGACTTACTGGTTAGCTGGTGGATCGACGAGATCTCGGGTAGCTATCGGTTGATATAACGAGGAGGTCCGCTGTCCACGGAGAGCGCCAGAAGGGCAGTCGCAGTGGTGTATGCCTGGGTGATCGCAATGACGATTGCTATCCACAATTTATCCTTTTCTCTTCGCACATGCGTAAAAAACGAAAACTGGCGGATTCTCGTAGGCTGATTTCCGCACTGACCGCAGCTGATCCCGACAATGATTTAATGCACTCGCGAACTTCACTGACATGAACTGTGTGGGATTAAGTGACTCAATTGATAAGTCAGTTCCTCTAGACAAGCCCACGCTTGTCGTGTGATGCGATATAAGCAATAATAATTGAGACTTTTCTTGTAACTGATAAATAATATTTTTATTTCACGAGCACAAAATAACACGACCGTACAGGATGAATGTCTTAATCGATCTGTTGTTATAATTTTTGTTTTATTATTTTTACGCTACTAGGCAACTCGTTACCAACGAAATCCTTAAGCTTTCTACACTCGCTGCGCTAGTGAGGTATTAAGAATCCCCCACATACTCCCCCCCGAGTGACAACGAATCTGAACCTTATGCTTATTACTAGATTAACAGAATATCGCTTAGTGATAGGTCATTTATAATACCGGCACTTAGGTTTACCATATAAAATATATACAACATATCATACAAAGTATCTTAAAAGTGTCTGTCTAAAGTTAATTACATTTTGTCGTAGGGAAGATTTATTAAAATTATATAGCGAAGGTAACCTTCCTTTTCGAGCGCGCATACGTTCTCAAAGCTGGTCGCTCGTTGCTGAATGAATTGCCTGCTTGACCTGCTTCTGGAATCGTACTACACAAGTCATCGCATATACCATACGCTGGTTTCAAATTCTCGACTGATACACTGCGCTGTCCATTAACTTCAATGTCGAAAACTCGATCCGAAAGACGATTTATAACCTTGTGAGGGCCGGTATAGGGACGCTCTAACGCTCTCTTGATACCGCCCACCCGTAGAAAAACATGGGAACATGAATATAAATACGAATGCGCGTTTCTTGTGCTTGTGCTCTATCGAGATTGGCTTAACTTTGCGCATATGCTCGCGGAATTCCTCAATAAAAATTTGCGAACTAGGAGTGAAGTCGTCCGGCAGTACAAATTCTCCGGGGACACGCAGCGTCGTTCCGTAAATAAATTCCGCAGGCGATGCGCCGGTGTCAAGGCGGACATGAGTACGCAGACCTAATAGTACGGTCGAAAGTACTCGTGACCAACCTTCATTAGTATGACACATAATAGCAGCTTTTAAGCTTCTATGCCATCGTTCAATCATACCGTTCGAGGCGGGGTGATATGCCGTGGTGCGAATTCGTTAACAGCCGATCAGCTGAAGAAGTGCAGTAAAGAGTTGCGCTTCAAATTGGCTACCTTGATCAGTAGTTATTGTTTTGGGTGCTCCGAAATTTGCTACCCAGTTGTCGTAAAACGCACGTGCTACTGTAATAGCTTCAATGTCTTTCAGAGGTATTGCTACTGGCCAACGCGAAAATCTATCAATCATTGTCACACAATATCTGTACCCGTCCGATTCAGGCAAGGGACCTATTAGATCCATGTGAACATGCTCAAAACGCCCGTCGGGTGCGACAAATTTTTCAGGCTGTAATTGAACATGTCGAGTAATTTTTGACTGCTGACAATCAATACAATTTTTGCACCACTTAGCTATATCGCGATGCATATTAGGCCACACATATCGCTGACGGATTACTCGATCAGTGACTTTAGAGCCCGGATGAGCCGCGTCATGGAACAAGTGAAAAACGCGATCTCGTAACGATGCCGGTATATAGGGACGGATTGCCTCACCGGTCATTTCGCAATAAAGTGTAGTATGCGTCGGCCCCCACTGAATTCGCTTCATAGTAAGCGGAAATTCAGGAGATTCGCGGATGGACCGTAGCTCCTCGTCTTGTTCTTGTTGCTGTGCAAGCTCATTTAATTCGATCTCGGCAGGTAAACGAATAGCTTCGATGCGAGAAAGAGAATCCGCCACGATATTATCGTTGCCTGATAGGTATTCGATATGCGTGGTGAATTGTGAGATGAATGAAAGTTGTCTCTGTTGCCGAGGTGATGCCTTTTCGGAGCGTTGCATGAACGCATAAATGAGAGGCTTGTGATCGGTAACAATTTTGAAATTTCGCCCTTCGAGGAAATACCGGAAGTATTTGATTGCCTCGGCGATTGCCGTGAGCTCCCTATCGTACGCGCTGTAATTCTGTTGCGCCGAATTTAGTTTGCGCGAAAAGAATGCGAGCGGTTTCCACGAGTCATTAAGCTGTTGTTCAAGGGCGGCTCCGATGGCAAAATCTGACGCGTCACAAACGAGGCGCGTCTCGGCTGCATCAGAGGGGTGAGAGAGTATGGTCGCGTTGGCCAGACTCTCCTTGCACCTATTAAACGCTTCTTCAGCCACCGGCGTCCATATAATTGGCCGTCTATCATTCTTACGTGAATCGCGAAGATACTCATTCAACGGTGCCTGAATGATAGCTGCATTATGCAGTAATTTACGATAAAAATTAACAAGCCCAAGAAAGCGACGCAATTCGACTATCGTATTAGGCTTTGGAAAATCGCGAATAGCCTGAACCTTCCCGAGTGTAGGTTTACAACCTTCGCTATTAATTATAAAGCCGAGGAATTCTAATTCCTGCTTGCCGAATTCGCATTTATCTACATTAAGTCGTAAATGAAATTTTTTTAATCTTTGTAAAACTATTCGTAAATGAGCTTCGTGCTCTTCAAGAGACGTCGACGCTATGAGTATATCGTCGATAAAAGCAAAAACAAATTCCAGGTCGCCTAGAGCGCGGAAGATCTGACGCTGAAACGTTTGACTCGCGTTTCTAAGACCGAATGTCATAAATTGATATTCAAATAGTCCGAAAGGCGTGATTACAGCCGTTTTCGGAATATCTTCCGGCGCCACTGGAATTTGATTATATGCCTGATACAGATCTAGCTTTGAAAAAATAACTTTCCCACTCAAGTTGGAGGAGCAATCGTGCAAGTGCGGTACGGGAAATTTATCCGGTACGGTAATTGCGTTCAGACGGCGGTAATCGCCGCAGATCCTCCAAGATCCGTCTTTTTTCGGTACCATGTGAATGGGACTTGCCCATGGACTACTAGACGGACGACAAATACCGGCTTTGACTAGCCGTTGAAATTCAGCCTTTGCCGCTTTTAATTTTTCCGGATTTAACCGCCTGGGGCGCTCGGCTACTGGCGGGCCCGTGGTAATAATATGATGACGAACATCGCTACTGCAATTCGGAGTTGCCTGTTCTAAACCGGTGACCTCCGGAAATTCAGATAAGATGTTCGCAAATTTCGTACTGGGATTGACCGTGCTAATGGCAAGCTGTGGTACTGATTTGACAATGCCCGACACATACACATTATTTTGTGAATCGATGAGTCTACGACCTTTAAGGTCCGGAAGGAGACCGTAATGTGCAATCAGATCGGCCCCAATAATCGGGTACGGAACTGATGCTACGCAGAAATTCCATGTGATCGGGCGTATCCCTAAATGTAACGTTCGGAACGACTCCCCATACGTGTCTATACGCGTATTGTTTGCCGCGTAAAGTTTGAAATTGGTCGGAGTTTTGTTCTTCGCGTAAGTGCTGGGAAGCAGCGAAATTTCTGCCCCCGTATCAACAAGGAATAACTCTCCGGTGACTCGATCGCGGATGTGGAGACGGACAGAAGAATCGACGCCTGCCATACCTGTCTCCTCGGTGGCAGACGATTCTATTCCCCCGCCTTTCCATCCGTTAAAGCTTTGGGCTTTGGCCAAGGGCACGGGAATTTTTCAGTTCCCTTACAGACTCGCGCTTGTTCCCCGAAAGTACGATGCGGCCAGCAGACACGAGAGCTTCTGCTTTTGGAACGCTTGCGATTTTTATTTGCCTTGTCTTTCGACTGAGATCTGCTGCATCGCTTGATCTCAGCCGCAAGAGTGGCAATATCAGCAGCCAGACGGTCGATCCTAGCTTCTAAGTTGGACGGCTTAGATTCTGACAACGATGCTGCGGCACATTGTGCAGAATCACCCACGGTCTCAACTATTTTATCCGCCATCTTAGCTAGCTTGTCCAGATCCGTGCTTTCGGTAGTCGCAAGAATGCTTCTAATATGCGGTGATAAATGTTCAAAGAACACAGTTTTTATCACGGCGTCGTCACATCGTTTGTCAGAATTCAAATTACGAAGTCGACTGAGAATCTGCGACGGTTTCCCTGACGTAAGCACTTGGCCTTTAATTAATTGTCGCAGTTGACTTTCAGCTGACGCCGAAAAATTTTCAATAATACGTTGTTTTAACTTGGTATATGGTTCGTTCACATCGGGCTCCGCGATGAAATCTCTGCAGCACGCGATGGCTTCGGCGTCCAGAGACATAATTACGTGATGCGCCTTAGTCTTTTGCTCTGTGATTCGAGCGGCCTCGAAGGTGGCCTCGACTTGAATGAACCATATCACCAGATCTTTAATTAACAACGGCGGAATTTTCGGAACCCTATATGAATCCACGCGCGCGACATTGCCGACCACATTGCCCTGCATCTGCCGAAGCATCGCTTGCAGCTGCATCACTTGCTCCTGCAATTCCTCGTTGGTGGGAGGAGCCATGACTATACGTGACAAAGCTCGCGAATAATCAGTACTTCCTAACGGCCTTAAATATAAACCGCTTACACGCGCGCTATATAAATCTTTGATCACTCAATACTAAACTGTCAATAATTGAGAAATTGTTAATTAACATTCGTGCAATGACCTCGTGAAGAAAAGCACGGAGGGTCTACTTTACTGTAATGCCGAATTACGCACACTAAAAACTAAAGCAATGCGCACGCCCGCAATGCAAACTACAGCAATGCAAACTTGCCCGATTACTACGGTGGCGAAGTCGTCCTTCTCAGGTCACAATGGCGGCTATGTCGTCCTTCACAGGTCACAATGGCGGCGACGGCGATGACATGCTGAACGTCGGCTCCTGGGTTGGCCCGGCGGCGGAACGCTGTGCGCCTGTCGTTGAATATGTCCCTGCGGTGCTTCCGACGGCGAGAATTTTCCGCCGGCCTCAGCGATGGAGCCTTGCTACAGGTCACAATATTGGTGATGGGCCTGCTGCTTACGACATCGGCGATGGGCCTGCTGCTGCTTACGACGTCGGCGATGGGCCTCCTTGTCGGCCACTACGTCGGCGATGAGCCTCCTTATCGGCTACGACGTCGACGACGAGCTTCCTTATCGGCTACGACGTCGGCAATGTGCACTTCTGCTCAGTTCGAAACCAAATTCATTTCGATGTTGCTCGAACGACAGTTACCGGTCAATTGCTTCTTCCTCTCGATCACATCGGCCTTTCAATCTCGTCAGCCTTTCGTATCACAACAGCCTTTCGTATCACAACGGCCTTTCGGATCACGTCGGGGTCACCAATGTGGGATTAAGTGACTCAATTGATAAGTCAATAGTTCCTCTAGACAAGCCCATGCTTGTCGTGTGATGTGATATAAGCAATAATAATTGAGACTTTTCTTGTAACTGATAAATAATATTTTTATTTCACGAGCACAAATTAACACGTACAGGATGAATGTCTTAATCGATCTGTTGTTATAATTTTTGTTTTATTATTTTTACGCTACTAAGCAACTCGTTACCAACGAAATCCTTAAGCTTTCTACACTCGCTGCGCTAGTGAGGTATTAAGAATCCCCCACAACTGTACCAATGTAAACCGGGTGAGTTTGACTTTTGTACTGACGCTCTGAGCTTCCGCGGGATCTCTATTTATATCCCGAAAAAAGGGCGTTATGTCTAGAATGCAATAGTTAGTTGCAATGTCACGTGAGATTTACGATTTTTATAGCGTCCTATCGTTGTTAATCTAAAATGCATCGTTAGAGGAGTTTTGAGAAAAAAAGAAGTGATTTACGTTTTTCTTTAAAGAGGCAAGACGGATGACGAATTCTGTTATCCTCGTGGAAAATATGGCTAGGTAAACAGATGGTTACCGTGCACAACTAGTTTTGCGTGCAGGGCAACCATTGTCAGTCGCGAGTCTGATCTTAGATAACGTTGCCGTAGGAAATTATCCCATGCGTTTTATGATTTTTTTCTCCTGTTATCCTTGTTATTCTTTCCGGGTTGATTGGCGTTTACGAGTTTTCGGTCCCTCTTTTCTGTCAGACCGTTATCAGAAGGCTCCGCTCGATTCTCGCAGACGCCAACCATAGTCGCGAAGTGGAGCTGAAGAAAAGAATCATGGCGTCTGTAGGACGTAACATTATTTTTATCATGTTGATTTTTGTCCTTCTGAACTTTAATAAATTTATGTATTATATATGTACATATATATTAAGCTTTTTTAAGCACCTATATACAGCCAATCATGTTTTTGAATTTATTAATAGACTTAGTAATTTTATTAGAAATAGATCTTATTTATGGGAAAACCATTATCTCTCTCAAAACTCTATCAGTGTCAACGTTACCTGAAATGGTTATTAATCATCGTGGATTTTTTACAAAAAATCAAATTTTTTATCCTTTTGTTATTATAAAAAACCATTCCTAGAGGATAACCGTTATCCTCTAAATTCTCTATTTATAAATTCTATGTTTTTATTATAGAATGTAGAATTTGACAGATCGCTCTATTAACTAAGCTATATATGGTCCCTATTTTATGACATGGGGGATGATTCGAATAGAACGATAAATATCTACCCGAGAACGTAGCCTCGATTACTCTTATTAATTCTTTCCTGACCACCAGTGGCAACACGTCCTATCACATCATCACAATTCTTTTTACAAATGTGAAAGAAGACTATTTTTAAAACATAAAAAGAAGTTTTGTTGGTTAATTTTCGAAAAAAGAGTTTGATAATTCCAAAGATATCCAACTAATACGTTTTTTCTGTATTGGGAACAACAAAGAAGAAATGAAAATGTTAAAGTTTAGCCAAAATATTCCTTTGATTAATTCTAATGAATCTTTAGTCACCATCAATATCGAACCTGACAAATTTAGAGGTATTTCTTTTAATCGATTAGAACGAACTAACAAAAAATTATTCGTCAATTTAAGTGAGACAACCATTCCTGCATATGTAACAAATTTATTACAACTGAGTAGCAATTTTAATCGCCCAGATTATAACTATAAAGGGAAATCAATCAGGGAATTCATCAAGAATATTGAAAGCTACACCAATCGTAATAATTTAGGATTGATATCGAAAATTAGGAACATCGCCATTCCTGAATTTTATTAGTTTCTTCATAACAATCCACACTTGAATAATCAAGATAGAAAAATTAATAAGATGGTGAAGTTAACGACACAATGGTGTAATAATAACACAGACATATTTTTCACACGAGCGGACAAGGGCAACATAACCGTAGCCATGGATATGACCTTTTACAATAACAAGGTTTTTGAACTTAAAGATTCTGATACATATTTGATTTAAAAAAATCCGGCAATGGTGATTGAAAGAAATCTGAATAATATGTTTAAAAAATGGCATCAGGAGGGATTTATTTCAGATAAGGAATTGTGGAATCTTCGGTCAAGTGATTCCATCTTGCCGAAGGCAAATGCTTTACCAATAATACACAAAGAAGGCCCTTTAGAATTATTATTTCTTCAATCAACACAGCTCTATATTCGTTAGTTGGTTATTTGCAAGATATTATTTCTGAGAGTATCCCTCTTGCAAACAGTAAAATAAAAAATAGTTTTGAATTTCATAAAAATTAACTGGAATGACGATTGATAAAATAGAGATAACAGTTTCATTAGAGATTACTTCTTTGTTCACTAATGTATCATTAGATAGATAGATTGTTGGAAAGGTGGGACTCCACTAAAGGCCATTGTGAGACACCACAAACATTCCAAAGAGTGAATTGATTAATGCGGTCAAATTTATCTTCACATCGACATATTTTATTTTTAATGAGATTATTTACAATCTCTTGGCATATCAATTCCCCCCTTTCCCCTATCATTTCTGACATTGTCATGGAGGATTTAGAAGAGAGAGTGTTAATAGCGTTATTCTTTACAATTTCGGGTTTCTGCATATTTTAGATATATTGATGATGTCTTTATGATTGCACCTAAAGATAAGATCAATTTTAAATTCATTTAATGATCTGCATGATAGACTTAATTTCACTATTGAATATGAAGAAAACCATTGTCTGAATTTTTTGGATTTATCAGTCATCAATAAAGACAATACTACTATTTTAGATTGGTACCATAAGAAAATGTTCTAGGTAGATACTTATTGTTCTATTCGAATCATCCCGCATGTCATAAAATAATCATATATAGCTTAGTTGATAGAGCAATCTTATTGTCAAATTCTACATTCTATAATAAAAACATAGAATTTAATAAAGAATTTGAAGGATAACGATTATCCTCTAAGAATGATTTTTTATTATATTAACAAAAGGATAAAAAGTCTGGTTTATAAAAAATCCACGATGATTAATAACACCATTTCAGATAACGTTGATACTGATGGAGTTTTGAAAGAGATAATGATTTTCCCATATATAAGATCTATTTCTAATAAAATTATTAAGTCTATTAATAAATTCAAAAACATGATTGGCTGTATATAGGTGCTTAAACAAGCTTAATAAATTTATTAAAGTTCATAAGGACAAAAATCATGATAAAAATAATAATGTCATATATAAAGTAAATTATAATAACTGCGATGCATCATATGTTGACCAAACGAAGAGACAATTGCAAACAAGAATTAAAGAACATCGCAATAATATAAAATTAGACCAGTCCAAGTACTCAGTAATCTCGAAACACATCACAGAAATTAATCACAGAAATTAATCACGACTTTGATTGGAAGAAAGTTAGTATTCTTGATTTTGAAAAGAATTATCGTGAAAGAAATATTTCTGAAATGATACACATTAAAGAACAAAAAAAACGGTTTAAATGTAATGAAAGATACTGAGTTATTGGATAATTCTTATTTTAATATACTTGATAATATACGAGAACATAAATGATTACAGTTTTGAACAGACTTGTTTTTACTTTCAATTTTATTGACTTACACTTCACATTAGTTAATTTTCAAATGAGCAATAGTCAGTATCTTTATTCTATAACTGGATCTTTGATGGAGAATTTAGATTACAGTATTTTATATAAATTACCGTAATTTATTATTTGATTCTGTACCTCTTTTTCACACTAATAATATATTATCTTAAATCTATTTGTTCTACAGAATATGATTAAATACTCGTAATTAAAGAATTCTCAAATCATTTGATACAAGTCTGTGACAAACTGGATTCTCGATCTCAATCGAGGAATTTGGCAAGTCTATTTTATCAATGAACATAATTGATTTATTGTTGACTGAAGTATCCAAATGTTCTTAGCTTTTTGTCATCTGGCGGGATACTTATTGACGTTCGAATTTTTATATTTTTTTATATAATATTTTTATATTCTTTTATATTTTTTTATACTTTGACACTTCATCATTAATGGTTTTTAAATTTTGTATCCATTATTCTTTATTCATTAATGTAAGATTATTATGTATTAATTATATTAATTAATGTATTTCTGCGTTGTAGCATTGAAGAAGGCTTTGTAAGCCGAAACGTTTGTTAATTATATTAATTTAAAGTTCATTTAATTATAGCTCGAAATAAGCCATGACATTGTATTAGTAATTAATTAAATCTCTAGATAAATACAGAGGTTAATATGATCAGAATACGAATGTCGTATATATGGTATATAGAAAGGCGAAAATGTAAATCAAAATCAAAATGGCGAAAATGTAAATCAAAATCAAAACACACGAAGTCGGGACAATGTCTCTGAATATATGTGTGATTTCCGTAGAAATTTATTTTCCTATGTCCCATTGAACGGAACTTGCGGATGCACAATCAATGCGAACCAACGATCAACTTTATTCTGATAAATCTAATGAAAGTGATCTACGGGAACACTCTTGCGACTGGTCAGAACTAATTGCGCATTCTGCAAATTCCGCTCAATAGGACATAGGAAAATATGTTGCATTGACACAGAATTGGTAAGTAGCAGAATGCTGCTTTCATGTATGTATGTGACCTCTTAAAGGAAAGCAGAGATTTAAAATAAAAGAGTGTCCTACATGCATCGGTTATAGCTTCCTTATATTAAAAATATTTTACTGCTAAAGAAGTTCTAATGTTTACCAGTTTGTTATATACAATATTATATTTACATTAAAATATTATTTTTATTATTACAAATATTGTAAATAATATAAAAAGTATGATTTTATATTATTAAACACATTTTAGCGGAACGGAATCGGCGGAATAAGATTATTATCTATTATGAACATTCCGCAGTTCCACATTTCGGCAGTTCCACATCCCATGAAAACGCACCCTAATGACTCCTACACACAGAACGCGACAACGCTTGCTGCGCGGCGGAAATTGGCGAAATAGCCAATCAACATCTCGCTTACTCGGAAATAATAGATATATAATTTCCACTGCGCGACAAAGGTTGAACTCAATCCAACTTTTGTGCCACGCGGCGGAAGTAATCGTTTCTAGAAGTTTTGCATGGTAAGGCCGATTTAAGAACATAGAATTATTGGTTATAGCTATTCCTCTGAAGAATGGAATGATTGTGATTGGTCAATTTCATAACATCGATGTTATAACTTCGGCGTAAAGCATGTCGTGTAAAAGTAGTATTAGAGACTTCTTTTGTTGAGGCAGGGAAAATTCCTATGCATGTCCTCAGTCCATGTGAACGGAGTCGGTTATGTGGAGCTTGCATCCATTAAAATGTACTCCGCCGATGTACTTCATTGGCCTTCGACTGAGGCGCTCCGGTATGCCATCAAAATTCGTTGACCGGCTGATCGACTCTTCTCCCGGCAGCCCCATGACAGGATTGCCGTCGTCCATTAGAGCAATTTCGGCTCCATAGGCGAGGAGGAGACACCGCCCACTTTCCATCGGATATTGTATAGGGGCAGAGTCAGCAATCAGGTTCTCGCCCGGATACTATCCCCCACTCGGGGGATACTATCCTCGGCGTGGTCAGGTTTAACCCCACCCAGTATTAGAAACTTTAAAGTGCATTCAGATTTCCAAATCATACCAAACCACTTTTTGCTAGGCTTTGCGCACTCACCCAATCGTCTAGCGATCACCCATCCGACGAGGAATCTGAACACAGCCTCTTTTTTGCGAAAGGAAAAGAAAAATCTTCACAGAGCCCGTCATCCGGGATGCTCCCAAGGGGAGAACCTAACCGGATGACGAGAAGACGCCCAGGGATCGGTCCCCTGTGTGCGAGATTCGATGGGTCCGCGTTTTCTCCATAAGGAAGAACAACAGATATCATCACCTACCTCACTAAAAAACTCCCTTTTAACCAGCACAAGACTAATTGAAAGTACCCCGAAACCGCCTACCCGCCATTCTATCAGAGTGCCCCCAAGTCAGAGAGCATCAGCTCCCACATCAAACGTTCGGTATTCTAGTCTAAAAAAGAACTTAAAAATTTAAAATTAAACCTATTTACATTATGTACATATTTCACATCTCAGCAATTAGATCACCCTTCAGAGCATGACGCTCACGCTTCGCCCACTCCTTTCTATGCATAACAGTAGGCCTCACAGTAGTTTGCGAGAGTCGTCTAGCACGGAAAGGAGTCCATGGCCACTAGCAAAACCAACCTGTACGTTTTATCAAGGATATCAAACACATAAAAAGCTCCTCCCGTTCATCCGTCCAAGCAGGACAAAACAAGAGTGTGTGGACCATATCCATCGTTGCATTGCAATATGCGCAGATAGGCGAAATCAACCGCCTGATCTCAAAAAGTAGGCCCCAAAGCACCCGTGATCCGTCAGCATCTGGGTCATACGGTACGTGAAGTTCTCATGAGATCGATCCATCCAATCTCCCAGGCGCCCAGCGAGAACGTCCCAGACAGCAAATCCCGGTGCCTCCGGGAGGAGACTCAAAAGATGCTGGCGCCAACGCGCCACAGAACGACACTCTCACGCAAGTGCCCGATCTCCCGGCAAGATGAGGTAGACTCTACATAGAGCCTCGCATCTCCGCAAGTATGTACACCTCAGCCTATCGGTCATAAGGCAAAAAGGTATCGCTCTCGCAAGAATGGTCTCCGCCTCATGCGAGACTGTGCAATACGCCCTGATTGTTCTCAAAAAGAACCGCCGCTGAAACTGCTTTACCCTGCGACAATACGTCGGTAATCAGCCATGGCCTGCGTCCAAATCGGGGCGCCGTATAGGACGACAGACATAACTACGAACGCGTACACGTGGCATCTATTTTCTCCTAGACTGCCTATGTTGGCGTTAGCCTGCCCAGGGCAGTCGCCATCCCCAGAGCTTGGGAAGAAGAAGGCGGAAATAGCCCCGAAAAATCCACCCCAGAACAATTCCAGGTATTTCAGAGTAAATCATCGTCCCCCTCCCCTCCCATCCGAAGGAAAGCGTCCGGAATGCTGTCGCTCATAAAAGCTTCCGTCTTATCGAACGACATCCTCAATCAGAGGCACTCTATGGTCTCCACGAGCACTGCCGCGCCAAGCTCGGGACACAATAGGGCCTCCTCAAAAGAAGGACCCCTTGCGATCAAAAGAGTGTCATCAACGTAGTATAGGATGGAACAGCCCACCGGGAGTCCCAAACGCACAACGGAGTCGTAGCTTATGTTCCACAGGGTCGGCCCCAAAACAGAATCCCGCGGAACGCCGCACGTAACCGGAGACCTAACGAATGCGGTTAACATATCCCCTATACCCTATCAGATAAATAATCCACGATGACTCGCCTGATATAGTCAGGCATCCCTTTATCCGATAGAGCAGTGTGGATGGCCGGTCACAGGAGGGAGTTAAAGACATTGACGATGTCCAAAGACATCGCCACTATCACACCGCCATCTCGCCGTCACTCCCTTAAACCACATCAATCATTAAACGATTTGTGCGAAATCCGAACTGGTTATCGGAGATACCCTCGACATTATCCAAGTAACGATGCAACTGCCCACAAATCACTCTCTTAAACAACTTGCTCGAATAAGGGCAAGGAATAAGGTATTTTGTATATTCCTGTGGAGCTGAGTGGAGGTCTTTGATCTTTAGGATTTTTTAAGATTTATCCTATCTTTTTGGATGGTTTAAAGATAGTTCGGATATTGTGTTTAATATCCTGCCAATCCGATTTATTGTTCTTTTGACATATAGGAGAATAGATAGAATTCTTTTCGTCTGGTTGTGTGTTAGAGACCGTTGTCTTGTATGCATGTTTATTGATTATTTTGATTATGTCTTTTTTGTCATATCCGTTTTTCTGTAAAGCTAGCTTTAAGTGATTGAGTTTCGTCGATAGATGTTCTTTGTCAGAAATGATAAAAGCGGTGTAATTCAGAATGAGAAGGAAGGAATCCGAAGACTTTCAAAAAAAATATTTGGAATTGCAAGAAAACAAAAACTCTAGTAAGAGAAAAAAAAAGTAATATTTTAAAGGAAAAGAATGTTATATCGTTAGAACAAATTATTAAAGAATCAAAATTCTGTACTACAGGTAATTTTATCAGAACTAAAAATTCAAAAACTTAACTTAGTTTAAAATAAAGTAAAAAATGCTCGTATATTTTCTTAAAAATTAACACAATGTCATGGCTTATTTAGAGCTTTAATTAAATTAACTTTTAATTAATATAATTAACAAACGTTTCGTCTTACAAAGCCTTTCTTAGTGCTACGCAGAAATCTTAAATTAATACATTAAAGAATAACGGATACAATGAAAGTTTAGAAACCATCAATGGTGAAGGTGAAATTTAAGCGTAGAGTTTTTGGAACAATTTATGAACGTAGATTATAAAAACATGACTAACTTTTTTAATATTAGATTAATGTTTGGTAATAATATTGCCTTTTTACTAAAACAGTGTATTGATTATAATTACAAATTAATTGAGGCAGTTTCTAAATTTTTAAGACATCGTAAAAAATATGAAGTTATTCCAGTACATTTAAACCATATATTTAGAAATTCGTTAATTTTACATCATCATAGAACGAATATTAAATATAAAAGATCACTTTTCATTTTAAAAGAGAAACTACTCAATATTGAAATTTTTGATCTCTGCAAAACAATTAGCTTTTTGCAAAAGGGATTAGCCTCTATTATATGGACTCTTATTAACTTTTTACCTGATCATCTGTAGCAACACATCCTATCACATCATCACAAGTCCTTTTATAAATGAAAGAAGACTATTTTTAAAACATAAAAAGAAGTTTTATTGGTTAATGGCGAAAAAAGAATTTGATATCCAACTAATACGTATTAGGAACAAAGAAGAAACTAAACTGTTAAAGTTTAGCCTTTTTGATTGATATGAAATATTCCTTTGATTGATTCTAATGAATCTTTAGTCACCATCAATATCGAACCTGACAATTTTAAAGGCATTTCTTTTAATCCATTAGAACAAACTAACGAAAAATGGTTCGTCAATTTATGTGAGACAAGCATTCTTGCATATGTAAGCAATTTGTTAACAACTGGATAGCAATTTTAATCTCCCAGATTCCATCAATAAAGAGAAATCAATCAGGGAATTCATCAAGGATATTGAAAGCTGCTCCAATCGCAATAATTTAGGATTGATATCGAAAATTCGGAACATTGCCATTCCGGAATTCCATCAGTTTCTCCATAACAATTCACACTTGAATAATTATGATAAAAAAATTAATAAGATGGTGAAGTTAACGACACAATGGTGTAATAATAACACAGACATATTTTTCACACGAGCGGACAAGGGCAACATAACCGTAGCCATGGATATGATCTTTTATAATAACAAGGTTAATGAACTAATTAAAAATTCTGATACATATTTGATGGTTAAAAAAAATCCGGCAATGGTGATTGAAAGAAATCTGAATAATATGTTAAAAAAATGGCATCAGAAAGGATTTATTTCAGATAAGGAATTGTGGAGTCTTCGGACAAGTGATTCCATCTTGCTGAAGGCATATGCTTTACCAAAAATACACAAGGAAAGCATTTCCTTTAGAATTATTGTTTCTTCAATCAACACAGCTCTATATTCGTTAGCTGGATTTTTGCAAGATATTATCTCTAGAAATATCTCTCCTGCAAAGAGTAGAATAAAAAATAGCTTTGAATTTCACAATAAATTAACTGAAATGATAATTGAAAAACAGAGATAATGGTTTCATTAGATGTTACTTCTCTGTTCACTAATATTCCACTGGATATTGCGCTAGATAGATTGGTGGAAACGTGAGACTCCATTAAAGGTGCCACAAAAATACCAAAGAATAAATTCATTAATGCGGTCAAATTTGTCTTAACATTGACATATTTTACTTCTAATGGGATATTTACAAACAAACTTTTGGCACACCTATGGGTTCCCCTTTTCCCCTATCATTTCTGATATAGTCATAGAGGATTTAGAAGAGAAAGTGTTAAATTCTTTACAATTTCAGGGTTCTGCATACATTAGGTATGTTGATGATGTCTTTATGATTACATCTAAAGATAAGGTCACTCAAATTTTAAATTCATTTAATGAACAGCATGACTTAAATTCACTATTGAATATGAGGAAGATCATTGTCTGAATTTTTTGGATCTATCGGTCATCAATAAAGACAATACTATCATTTTAGACTGATACTATAAAAAGATGTTTCTTGAGCAGATATTTATCGTTCTATTCGAATCATCTCGCATGTCATAAGATAGGAACCATATACAGCTTAGTTGATAGAGCGATTTTATTATCAAATTCTACATTCAATAATAAGAACATAGAATTTATAATAGAGAATTTGAAGGATAACGGTTATCTTTTATGAATGATTTTTTATTATATTAACAAAAGAATTAAAAATTTGACTTGTAGAAAATCCACGATTAATACCAGCTCAAATAACGTTGACACTGATGAAGTTTTGAGAGAGATAATGGTTTTCCCATATATAAGATCTATTTCTAATAAAATTACTAAGTCTATTGATAAATCCAAAAACATGATGGGCTATAGGTGTGTTACGTCCAAACCCTTGAAATCTGGTCAAGGAGACAATAAGGGAAAATGGAGAGGGTATGGAAGGACGGTTAGACTCAATCTCACAGGTATACGCACGGAGGCGAACACCTGTGAGTCTTACGCACCTTTTAAGTCCCGGAATGTGGGTCAACGTCCGAAGGGACGCTATGACACCTGTTCCGCTGGACAGTGCGAACGTCGGTCCTATCTTTCGGTCAAGGAACTTAATCCCTTTGACTCGGGACTGGACCTCGTGCGACCTCGGGTATTCGAGGAAAGTGAATACGAGGGGTGATGTCAATAAAAAAAACAGAGAAATACCTTATATTACATTTATTAACAAAAAATAAACAAGGTGTTTCGTATATTATAACTTCCTTTTACAAAGATTTTATTTATCTATAATTTGTGAATGCGTGTATGTGTGCGTGTGTGTTTGGAGGAGAGAGGGTTAGTGGATACAGGCGGCGAGGAACGTATTGCAGGAACACATCGGGATAAGATGTTTAAAAAGCACGGTGTAAGGTGCGGGATTTCCGGGGATATATACAGTTACTAATCTGTCCCCTTCGTGAGAGGAGGACGTATAGAACCGGAACATCCGATCCCGGTTGATCGGATCAGAATTTAATCGAAGGGGCGGGAGTTGATCCGAAGGAGGAAGAGGGAGTGGGTATCTTGGTTCGTAAGGAGGAAGGGGAGAGAATCGTTGCTCGAAAGGAAGAGGGGGAAAGAATCGTTGTTCGGGAGGAAGTGAAGGGAATCGTTGATCGAGAGGAGGAGGGGGAAGGAATCGTTGTTCGGGAGGAGGTGGAGGGAATCGTTGTTCGGGAGGAGGTGGAGGGAATCGTTCCTCGAGAGGGGGAGGGGAATAACCAAGGATGTCTTGGATATCAAGGTCGATGGCAGGAGAGGAGGTAAGGTCCAACGGTTCCGTTGGTGAGTAGGAGATTCCCGTGAGTTCTATAGGTTGTGCCGGCGCGAGATTGGGTAGCCCTGGGGAACGGTTCCGCCTACTCCTCCGGCTACAGGGGGGTCGTCCGCGTTTCCTGATGGAACGCACTACGAACCGAGTTATCAATTGACGTATGTTCGCGAGTATAAATATTCATCCCCTTTCCACGCGGGGAAACGCGGGGTGGACTGTAAATAATTGTGACTTACTTATAGGGCGTCTCCAAGATATCGAGGTTCTAGGCGAGTCAAGCCACGGAGGTCCGTCGTCAGCGAAGAGCGTCTGGACTGCAGTAGTCGGCGTATGGCTAACTTCAGTTGCGATTTTTTTTAAGAATTCACACTCGGATCGAACTGGGGTGATTAGCGCGGGTTAATTTTCGGATTGTTCTAGATAACTAGTAACTACCTTGCTGATGCGCTCTCAATGGTTTTAAAACTCTATACTGACGCGGACTAGATGAGTTTAAATCCCGTACTGACACTCTGTGCTTCCGCGGGACCTCTATTTATACCCCGAAAAAAGGGTGTTGAGCTCTTTGTTTAGGATCCTAATGTTAGTTGCAATGTCACGCGAGATTTACGATTTTTATAAAGTTTTATCGTGAGTGCTCTAAAGTACATAGAGTAGTTTTGGGAAAAAGAGAAAGTGATTTATGGTTTAAAAAAAGCCAAGATTGCTTCGAGACGGATGACGAATTCTATTATTCTTGCGGAAAATATGACTAGATAAGCAGATGGTTACCATGCTATTATTGTCAGTGCGAGTTTGGTTTCAGATAACGCTCTGTTGAAAGTTATTCTATGCGTTTATGATTTTTTCTTAAGTGCGGTATGGCGCTTGTTTTAAGATAAAGTTGTTAGTCAGTCTCGGATGATAAAGCTTAGAATTTTACTATTGCGTGATGTCTTTGCAATCTTGTCTCTTTTTGGGCCTACATTAAGCTTATCATTTTTTCTGGGTTGATTGACGTTTACGAGTTTTCGCGGCCCCTGTCCGGTCCCTCTTTCAATTCTATCATCGTTATCAGAAGGCGTTGCTCGGGTCTCGTAGACGCCCACCATAATCGCGGCGAAGAGAAAAAAGATATCATGGCGTCTGTAGGACGTAACAGGTGCTTAAACAAGCTCAATAAATTTACCAAACTTCATAAAGACAAAAATCAACATGATAAAAATAATAATGTCATATATACAGTAAACTGTAATAACTGCGATGCTTTGTATGTTGGCCAAACGAAGAAACAATTGCAGATAAGAATTAAAGAACATCCCAATAATATAAAATTAGACCAGTCCAAATACTCAGTAATCTCGAAACATATCACGGAAATTAATATTGATTGGGAAAAACTGATTTTGATTGGGAAAAAGTTAGTATTCTTGATTTCGAAAAGAATTATCATAAAAGAAATATTTCTGAAATGATACATATTAAAGAACAAAAAACCGGTTTTAATTGAAAGATACTGAGTTATTGGATAACTTTTATTTTAACATATTTGACGAGAACATAAATGTTCACAGTTTTGAACAGACTTGTTTTTACATTCGATTTTATTGACTTACTTTTATTTGATCTACACTTTACATTAGTTAATTTTCAAATGAGCAACAGTCAGTATCTTTATTGTACTTAACCGGATCTTTGATGGAGAGTTTAGATTACAGTATTTTATATAAATTACCGTAAGTTATTATTTGATTCTATACCTCTTTTTCACACAATAACACAGGGTGGACCAAAAGTTCGTTTACATTTCAAATGATGATTTAAAAGAAACTAGTTATGTGAGATAAAAACTGTTAATTTATTATTAAAGTACACAAATAGGGATTTTATTTTTTAAAAATTACATCATCCATATGTGATCCTTGACTATTTTGACACTGCTGCAACCTAGAGCGGAAATTTTCAATGACGGCCTCACAAGTGTTTCGTGAAATGTTTTGCATTTCCTCTCGAATATTTTCCTTTAATTCCTCCAGGGACACTGGGTTGCTGTTGAAAACTTTACTTTTAAGGTATCCCCAAAGAAAGAAATCCATTGGGGATAAGTCCGGGCTACGAGGTGGCCAGTTAATATCACCTCTTTTGGATATCACTTTTTGTCCAAAAATTTCGCGAACAGCACTTAATGAGTCGTTGGATTTGGATTTTGTACGGATGTAAATGTAAATCTTTGTGAAGAATACGAATCAAAGATGATCTGGGCACACCTAAGGCGTTAGACCGCTTCCGAGTAGAGAGTCCAGGATTTTCACAAATAGACGCTCTTACACGCTCGACGTTTTCAGGATCTCTTGATGTTCTAGGTCGGCCGGATCGTAGTTGATTCATTGTTGAACCTGTCTCCTCGAACTTCTGTACCCATTTTCTAATCAATTGAATCGATGGAGCTTCATTTTTACGCCGTATGTTGTAATGAGCGCAAAATTTTCGTTGCGCTAGAGTAAAAGAATCATTGTTGCGGTAGTACTCGCGTACACAGAACGCACGTTGTTTATCGCTGAACGATGACATTGGTACTGAATTCCCAATGGCCGCTCTTGCGCTTCGTAACCTTTCCGCCCCACCCCACCGTCGCTGCTCGTCGAAGCTACCGATTCAAATTTAAACGGACTTTTGGTCCACCCTGTATATTATCTTAAATCTATTTGTTCAGAATATCATAAAATACTCGTAATTAAAGAATTCTCAAATCGTTTGATACAAGTCTATGATAAACTGGATTCTCGATCTTAACAGAGGAATTTGCAAATCTATTTTATCGACATAATTGATCTGCTATTGACTGAAGTATCCAAATGTTTCTACCTTATTGTCATCTGGCGGATACGTTCGATGTATTTTTTAATATTTTTTAATATTTTTTTATATTTTGACACTTCACCATTGAAGTTTTTAAATTTTCATTGTATCCGTTATTATTTAATGCATTAATTTAAAATTGTATTTCTGCGTTATAGCACTGAGGAAGGCTAAGCCGAAACGTTTGTTAATTATATTAATTCAAAGTTAATTTAATTAAAGCTCGAAATAAGCCATGACATTGTGTTAATTTTTAACTTAATTTTTTATTACATATTACGTAAAGAATATTATCTATTTTATTATTTTTAATTGAAATATCTATGTTATTGAATCAAATTCTATGTTACAAGTGTACTGTTTTGTTTCTATGATAGTTTATATGTACTAAAGCTACTTGTAACTCATTTTAAATTATAGGAAAATGTTATGTTACGTGTTAAAAAGAATATGAATAAAATACAAATAAGTTACAAATGTGTAGCATATTATTTCTTTAATTACAATTTATTGTACAGTAATTTTAAACGAATAAATGTTACAAATTATATTGATAACATAGAGTACATAGAAATCGTTAATCACAATCGAGTTATTGTCGACAAATTTCATCCCTTATAATTTGTCCAGTATTGTTCTGTACATGTTCTTCGTGTTCATATTGTGCCAATTGTACGTGTTGTGCCAATGCTGGATCAGGATGTATATTATCTAATGGTGGTTCAAAAATGTCCATGTCATTTGCATTTGCGATGTTGTGCAAAATGCGACATGCATTGATAACTTGAACTATTCTTACAATGTTACGCAATTTAAAGTAGTATAATTGACGAAATCGTTGCTTTAAATCTGCAAACGAATTCTTAGATGTAATTCTACAAGAGCTAAGCTTCTGATTGAAATTAATTTGAGCTCTTGCTAATTGTCCATTGTCTCTATAATACGAGACCATGAGGCAAACAGAACACTATCAGCTAGTATGTATGTACTATCTGCATGGATAAATGAGCAAATTCTTTCAATATTTTAAAATTGTAATTTACTAAAATGTGTTAAACACACATATTTAATATTATACTGTAAATAAATACCTTCACAAATATTGCTTAAATATTCATTTAATTCAGACTTATTAAAAACACGAGCATCAAAAACAGATCCTGGATAACCTACAAAGTCAATGAATTTTCATTGGTGATTGACAACTCCTTGTAGTTGTATTGAAAAATATTGCTTCCTATTAATGTATGAATCAGGATCTTCTAATACAGGGTGCGCCAGAGAAACTTACTTTTTTGAAAGTTCAATAAAAACAAAAATACTTTAGTTATTGTTGTAATCCTTTTTTTATTTGAAAATACAATGTCCCAATTTTTTTTTCATACCGTCTTAAAAATTACATCGGTTAAATGGCGACCCCCATCGCGCATACACTGGTTAAATCGTTTTTTGAAGTTCTTGTCCACTCTTCTCAGCATATCAATCGGAATATTGGCAATAGCGTCGCGAATGTTGTTCTTCAGGTGATCTATGGTCCGTGGTCGATCGACATAAACAAGGGATTTCAAATAACCCCATAAAAAAAAATCACATGGACTCAAATCCGGAGAGCGCGCCGGCCATGGGAAATCGCCTCGGAGAGAGATTACAAGAGAGAGAGAGACCGTTACAAAAGAAGCTCTCGACGGCGAAGGCCCGCTGCTCTCTAGACCACAGCATAATGGCAACTGACAAGAATGGGAAACAAACTTGGGGACGTCTCCCTCCAGATGCGCCCCCTCCCGCCCCTCTACCTGCCCAACTCAACGGTCGGGAATTTTTTCAAATAAGTAAGTTTCTCTGGCGCACCCTGTAGTTTGTCTATAAATCTATAAATATGGGTTCCATCCATTGAACCTGTATCACAAACAAAATATGTACTTGAAAATTAATTCGAATAATAAAATCAATCAATAATAAAATTAATAATCAATAATTGATTGATTATAATATTATAATAATCAATAATTGCATAACCACAAAGAATAAAAAATTAATTAACAATTTATATTGTTCTCGTTCTACATAGAAAGGGAATAATATAAATTATTAATATATATTGTTCTGTACTCTTTTTTAGCTTAAAAAATACATATATGAACTACAATAATATTGTATTACAAAACTATATTATTTCTTTCCCATTGTATTTTCAAAGTTCTTATCTATGACACTAGGGAATCCTGTGCGATCCCTATAATACTGCTGAGTTACTTCCATCTCTGCATTAATTGGCAATCTAATTATATTTGGCATCGATAACAAAAAATCAGTTACACGGGTGACAATATTGAATAATGTGTTTAATGTGACTCCAAATCTACCTGATATATCTCGATATATGCTGTTTGATGTCCAACGAACCATAAGTAAGCAAGAACATGTTTTTCAACTGTTATTGTGGGTCTACCTGAGAGTACTATAAATGAATTAATAAAATAGTTGTGATATTCTACAATTATTATAATTAAATTACACAACTATTCTTCTAGTATAATAACATTATATTATTATAATTTCTTACCTTGTAGAGTTATATATCAGATCTTTCAAATCTATTAATTAGATTGTATGCAACCATTCGTGACAAACGAAAATGTATAATAAAGTCTTTTTTAATGCTTGCTTGAGTCGTTTCTACATAATTTACAATCTTTACATGATTTATTCTTTGAATACCGTTAATAACAGGATTTATAATTGCAAGTAAGTTATCATGATCTATAAAAAAATAATTAATTTTTCTATTATTCTATTGCATTAATGCAAAATACCAATTATATAGCATATTGAAATAAATAATATATTCAGTTGTGTTTACCATTATCATTATGCAATGCAAAAAACGCATCGAATGGATTCTCTTCATCGGATGTAATGCTACCGTCAGTTTCTATGTCCATGATGTCTTTTATTTTAACTCGTAACCTCACTAATCACTTTTGAGCTTTGCTGTGCATCCCATATTCCGAATAACGTTTTATTTGAGAACTTGAATTCGCACTGTACCGTGTGCATCGTGACATTTTTAACTGCACCATGTGTAGTAGGTACAAAAAGTTTCTGCATGGTACTTTTAAAAAGAACATACCTGATAGGTTTGGCAAGGAGTAAGATGTTAGGATGGAAATGCATCCTGGAAGGCGGACTAAATTCTGTATGAGTGCAGTGTCTATCTGTTCTTGCTGAAAAACGTGCGACGTATGCTGGGGTGGTCGTCTGCCAGGGTTCTTCCTTGGCTAGGCATTGCCTCCAGTGTTTCCGGTACCTGACGATTGGTCATACTCGGGCTAGCTGCCGAAGCTCGGAGGATGGGTCCTGCCTTTGTTGTGGTCGGGCGGTTTAGCGCTTTGTCGTTTCGACTCGCGACCTACCGTTTCGAGTTTTTTACCGGTGTCCAATATAGTGTCAGCTTGTTCCTATAAGGCTTGAGGCTATTTAATCACTTGATTGTCTCAGGATCATGGATGAGTCAATAAGTTTTTTAGCTTACGCAGGGAGGATGCCGATCAGATTGAAAGCTCAGCGCCCTGCCTCGAAGCTAGGCCCGGGGTCGGGTTGCTGAGCGATTCCTGTGGAACATCCTCGGGAAGTAGCGTCCCGGCGGCACCCGAAGTGCTGGCCGACCAGTATTGCGCGTGTAAGCGACGCAAACTGGAAGTAGGCTACGACGATCCGACGATGATCTAGATTGGTACCGCGGGGACTGTGGCAATTGTTCGCGCCTAGTCATGGGTAGGATTTGCGATGGTATTGGTTGATAGCTACATGCTGGCTAGAGGCTTCTGGTCCCGACGAGTGAGCTGCGTATTATGCTTGAGAATCAGTCTGCTTAGCTGGTAGAGCGTGGATAGTCGCTCGCTCCAATCAGTGAGTTGCTTCTTGGGACCTACATCCCGCGAGCGCGACTAGGAGTCTCGGCATAGCCGTGACGCGCTGATAGGACGTATTCCAGATTCCGCCCATGGGGGCCGTGTGAGTTAAGTTTAAATGCAGGTACCGCACGTTAAATACTCACACTTTTCTATTTTAAGTGTGGTCGGGCGTCGGTGGTTTGACGCCTTGTGTGTTTCGACTTGTGACCTACCGTACCGAATTCGAGTTTTACCGGCGCTCCACATAAGGTCGGCTTCGATAAGGCACGAAGTTATCTAATTACTTGATTGTCTCAGGATTATGGATAAGCCAATATATTTTTTTAGCCTTCGCATGGAAGAGGCTGATCAGGTTGAAAGCTTGACACCCTCGGGGTTAGGGATCAGGTTGCTGAGCGATTCCTGTGGAGCGTCCCGGCGAAGCTCTGACCGACCAGTGTCCCGCGTGTAGGCGACACAAACTGGGAGTAACTTAAACTACGAAGATCCGACCGATCTACAATAGAGATTAGTACCGCGGGGACTGAGCAATTGCCCATGCCCAGTCGTGAGTAGGATTCGCAGGGGTAGTGGTTGATAGCTACATGCTAGCTAGGGATCTCTGGTCCTGGCGGGTGAGCTGTGTTACATGTTTGGGAACCAGCCTGCATAGCTGGTAGAGCGTGAATAGTCGCTCGCTCCAATCAGTGAGTTGCTTGTTGGAACCTACATCCTGCGAGCGCACTGGGAGTCTCGGCATAACCGTGACGCGCTGATCGGACGCATTCCAATCCAATGGGGGCCATGTGAGTTGCTTAAATGCAGTTATCGCACGTAAAACTCTTCTCTCTTCTGTTTCAAATATGATCGGGAGGCCATAGATACATTTTATGTAGGGCTACACTGTCCAGTGTGTGCCTTGCGCAGCCTGGATGTTGAGCATAGGGCGCGCGTTGCCGAGTGCCCTCCCTATAATGGTGATCGTAAGACACGGGTGGAGGAGACAGCGGCGGTAGTCGATTGGGGGACTGCCGCGCTTGCCGCTGAGGAGAGTATGGTGGTTGATCCTCCCAATGGCTAAGTTGGCCTTGATTAATGTCAATCACTCAAGACCTGCGCAAGACTTGATTGTCTGTGAGAAGGAGGGCTTAGAGTTAGTTGTGGTCATAGAGACCCACTCTGTGCCAACGGATGGCTAGTGATACGCGTCTTCGAACGCGCCCTGACCGCTGCCATTGTATGGCAGAGGTCTAGGAGTGATCTGCCATTCTCCCCAGAGACGCGGGGCGAGGGGTTTGTGGCTGTACAGTGGGGGAGAGTGGTAGTTTTTGGCTGCTACTTCTCGTCCAACAAGACGGTTAGCAATTTTACCCGTTGGTTGTCCAAACAGGAGGGCGGTCTGTCGAAGTATATCGGCAGACTGGTTCTGCTGTTTGGCGATTTTAATGTGCCACCTCACTTATAGGATAAGAGAAACGACAACCCTAGGGGAAACATTTTGGTGTAATGGACGGACACAGTGGGGCTAGCCTCTTCAGGGATTTTGTCCCGTTGTGCTGGCGCAGGGGAGGTGTGTTCTGTGGATGTCATGTGGGCCATCCCCAGCTACCAGGTCTGTTAAAAGATGGAGGGTGGCGACGGAGGTGGAGTCCCTGTCTGATTATAGATATTGGGTATGGGAATAAGTTTCCGCCCTTTTTAAATGAAAAAGATGTATTTATTTAAACAAATCTATATAAGTGAGTTTATTCAAAGTATGCTCCTTCGGAAGCGACAACTTTCTCCCACCTTTCCGGTAATAAACGGATTCCTCGAATGAAAAAATCTGGTTCTTTTGAAGCGATCCATTCATCAAGCCATTTTTTGATACTTTCATAAGAATTGAAGCGTTCTCCAGAAAGGGCCGACTGCATGGATTGGAACAAATGAAAATCTGAAGGAGCAATGTCCTGTGAATACGGCGGGTAGGGCAGAATTTCCCACTTTACTCCTTCCAAGTATTTCTCGACCGGTTTTGCAACGTGTGGCCTAGTGTTGTCATGTAACAGAATCAGCTTGTTGTGCCTATTGTCCCATTCCGGTCGTTTTTCTTTCAAAGCTTGGTTTAAACGTATCAGTTGTAGCCGATAACGATCGCCAGTGATGGTTTCGGACGGTTTGAGCAGCTCATAATATATAATACCTCTTTGATCCCACCAGATGCACAACATAATCTTCGAAGCATGGATTTCGTTTTGGCGTTGATGGACCTGGTTCACCTGGCATCACCCATGCCTTCAAGCGTTTAGGCTTATCGTAGTAGATCCATTTTTCATCGTCAGTTACAATACAATGTAGAAAATCCTTCCTTTGTTGTCATTGACGAAGCATCTCGCCGATGACCAAACGTCTTTCCATGTCTCTCTCTTTCAATTTATATGGCACCCAATTTCCTTCTTTTTGCACCATTCCCATTGCGTGTAGACGTTTTCCAACAGTGGATCTATCAACATTTAACTTTTTTGCCAACCTATCGAGCGATAAACACGAATCTTCTTCGAGTAATGCTTGCAATTCTGCATCTTCAAATTTTTTCGGTGCACCTTCGCGTTCTTTGTCACGCACGTCAAAATCACCACTGTTAAATCGCCATTCTTTACAACTAGTTTTCGATGGAGAATGCTCACCGTAAATATCTACGAGCAAACGATGCGTTTCCGCAGCACTTTTCTTTAAAATAAAATAATGGAGTAAAACTTCTCGCAAATGTTACTTTTTTGGAATAAATTCCGACATCTTCAACGCAAAAAAAGTTACTCTTTGTTACGCTTCGAACGAATGCCATCTATTGGGCTCAAAAGTTTGGACACACCTTTCAAAAACATGTCTTGCCGTTCTATCAAACACACGAGCAATGTTACTAACGACATCTTTCTGCAATGGGCGGAAACTTATTCCCATATCCAATATTTAAAATATACATTTTAAATTAAAAAAAATTAAACAGTTATTTAGTATTTATTATTTAAAATAAGTCCATGTTGATTTTCCTCTTGGTTCGCGAAGAGTTAATATTATTAAGTATCAATTATAGGCTGTACCTATAAAAAAAAACTGGGATGTACTTCCGAAAAGGTGAACCTTCTGATTTTCTTTTCGATTGGTATACTATTGTATTTTGATGCCCTAATTACGAATATGATCGTGAAAATTACCGATAAGATCATTTTCAAGATCAAATATTTAAAAACCAATTTTTTTTACATTTTTTTCACGCTTTTTGCATAGAAAATCGTGCGTCTCTTAAACAGGGGGAAGGGGGGGAGAGTCACTTCGCGTGGAAAGTCGAAACGTGCAACAGTACAATTATGGAAGTCGTGCGTCTTTGTAGAGGAGAGAGGAGCACGAACCAAAATCTAACAGCTTTACTTGTAATCACATAAAATGTAAAAGTTTATATTTAACCTTGTCGGCAATTTCCATGATCATATTTGTAATTAGCACACAAAAATACACAAGTAGTATAGAATATATAGTAGTATATAAATACAATAGTAGTAGTATAGATAAAAATTGTTTTTTAAATATTTGACCTTAAAAATGATCTTGTCGGTAATTTTCACGATCATATTCGTAATTAGGACATCAAAATACAATAGTATACCAATCAACAAAAAAATCGGAGGGTTCACTTTTTCGGAAGTACACCAAACTGAAATGTTATATTTAGAAATGTATATTTGTACATTCAAATAAACAAAATATTACAATCGTACATTAAAATATTTTTTATTTAAAATAAAATACTATTATATTTGAAACATTTATTTAAAATACATATCTTACTTTATATTTTAAGTAAGTTTACAAAATCTATTTTTTATTTAAAATAAAAAATAGCCTTCGAAAACCTATTTAAAATAAAAGACAAGTTATTTTTATATTTTAAATAAAAGTTATTCTATATTTTAAATAAATAAGTAGGGATAATAGGATGGTTCTAAGTCCTCTGAGGGAGGTGCGGGGTGTCGTACTCGTAGGCGTGAGGGGGAGGCGCGGAGGAAAGGGCAGAGCAGAGAAGGTTCCCGGTCGGCGGCATCGCTATTTACGTAAACATAGAATTTCGATCGATGGATTACATAAACATAATATGTGTGATGACGTTTCGCTATGCGTTCCTTATTTTTTTCAC
>JAANIC010000293.1:260603-274167 GCA_017607545.1 Acromyrmex charruanus
GCTGCCCCGCCACCCATCGTCGCCCTACCGCCCTCCCCAAAAATGCGTAGGTAACAAGGGCTTGCATGTTAGAAAAAGATAGAGCGCGACAATGTCGGAACGCGCAACGTGATACCTTTGCCGTTGTTGTATGCGTCCACGGTCACGTTATACTCTACACGGATAACGTTTACGTTCATTATGTTATCGGATTCGTGCCATCTTCGCGGTCACAGTCGCTTTGACGATAATCCCAGCAGCGATCCAATGCTGTTAGGCCTGCCAAAGTTTATTCTATAAGCGCATCTAATCTCACATCTCATTGTGTTGTAGTTTGTGCGGAGCGTTATCGGGTATTCTCCACTCTCGCCATCGTCGTCGCCATCGGCGTTATTGTTGCCATTGTCACCACGTACTACATCAATGGTTCCAAGCGCGTCGCGGTGTTTCCGTAAAATCACACGTTTCGAAAATTCATTTATGTCTCGCACTTCATACGAACCCTCGGGAATTGTAATTTTTACGTCGTCTTTGCCGAAATAAAATTTATTGTTCGATTCGTTCACGTTCGGTATTATATGTGATAAGTCTCAAAAATCGTCAGGCCGAGCTCGTAATCACTATCACTCAAATCTATGGCAGGGAAGTAGTTTGCCGCAAGGAGGCTGCTCTTTCCGTTCAGTAAGGGTCAACACATAACGGAAAAAGAGTTCGACCAATACTTCACGGCACCTCGTCGAGCTTTTTAAATTCACGAGCGTTGACCATTCGTAAAAACCATAGGCACATCTGTCCATAAAAGCTCTGATTGTACGTGCGTCTGAAAGGATGTGCGATTGTACTCTATCGTCGTAACACCGCTTCCGAAATATCGCACCACTTCCTTGGGCGGTCAAAGATTATCGAAACTGTCAAAGTACACGACGCGGTTGTTCCTCTTCGCGTATACTACCCAGTGAGACTGGGTCCCGTCGCATCGTCAAATTTACGTCGTCGGTAACACGTTGCGAATGAAAATAAAGTATGATACGCGCATACATTTCGTGAGCATGTCCAATTGCACATGGATAGTTGCACCCAAGGTCATTTTTATCGTCTCTTTGGCGTTTTTTTTTTCTTTTGTCCACGTTTATAGGGACGCCCTGTCCACGTTTATAGGGACTGAGATACAGTCCGTGTCCTAACGCCTATTTGTGCGGAGCGAGATACAATCCGCAGCCTTGTTCGCGCGATCATGACGTTGCAGCTCCTCGAGCTGACGTCACGCGGCTTTGCTATCGTTTACCACTTTCGCCACGCTGCTCTGCCAATCAAGGACCCGAGTGCGTCCAACATTAGCAGAAACGGTAACGCGCCGCCTCGTTTCGCCGTCGGTAGTATCTTTTTTTCCTCGTCTTTTTCCTCGTCGTCTTCTTCGATTTCATGTCCATGCCGATCTTAGTCTTGACTTTCATCGCTGCCCAAACGGCAGCAGCGGCAGCTTTTTCGCTCAGAGCCGAATCTCTCGCGGTGACGAGTCCTAACGTTTTATCAGCGAGTACATTGTCCGCCACGTGTCTATCGATGAGATTGTTGCTCCGAGAATATACAATGTCGTGTTCTCGGCACGTCGCGTCCAGCGGTTATGCCCGTATCACCTCTGGCTAATAGCTTAAATCGAGTGCGCAAAACTGCTAGTCCGGGATATGTAACTCGCGTTTAACTGCCGCCCTGACATTCGCTACAGTCTTTTATTTTTGGTGCCGGACCGTCGATGTGCGTCCGCTGGCACGGCTGATAGTAGTGCTCGTCGCAGATAGGTTCGAACCTCCGAATCCGCTTTCACGTGTTCCGGAAGTTTGTCTCACTCGCGGTCAATATAGTCACCGTACACACGTAAGACCTTAGGTATATACTGCAACTACTTGGCGCTGAAGTCCTGAATGTCGAATGGTACAGCGCGAGACATTTTATTACTGCGCGATTCGCGGATTCGCGTCTTTAAATAGGCGGTCGAGAATGCACAGCCCGTAGTGTGAGCATGAAATTCGTGCTACAACCGTTGATGATACGTGTCACGAACTGCGACGCGAAATTGCGAATAATTGGAGGCGGCGTGGAGAAGCACAAGCACGGCAAAATGCTGCCGAGTACTATGTGCACATTCATTTGCACGTCGAATTGCGATAAAACCAATGTTCTCATAAGCCTCGAGAGCCCGGCGTACATTTCGAGAACGTGTACGTCTATTCGAAATCGTTGCAACAGTCAAAGTATCGATATCTCGAAAATTTGTTTACATCTATCGAGAAAATCGGCTACTTTATGTTCTTCAACAACAGCGACGTCGTTCCACTGAGCGAGACGCGTCCAAATTCTATTTTTAACTTTGATGACGTGGCATGCGACAAGCATGATGCAGTGTGAGAATACTTTTCGATGGGTCGCCACGCGAACATCGATTACTTCTATTATCTGATACGTGACAACGCGAACTTTCTGATTTTGTTCAAACAGGACGGTACCAACTTGTAACACGTTTATAACGATCATGAATACCGACATGTCGTACGACGAATTTTGCGCGTTGTGCCGTAACTGTTGGCAACAAAAATATGGATTCGTAGTAATAGACAAAGACAGTGCGCTCATAAATGGACGATACAGAAAAGGATTTAACAAGTTTGCGATACCATAATCAGTCGTTGTCGATACTCAGCCAGAGATGAACATGGCAGAGTGCCATGTGAACATGGCATGTGCGCGAGTGTGAAAAAATCGCGAGGGAGATTGAGAAGACGAGCGAGTCGATCCGCAAGAAACATCGCGCTCTGAAAACTGATAGAATCGAAGAGGGCATCGCGTTGGAGAGACATTTTAAACTTCTTATCGAGCCGCTGCGACTTTTCGTCGACAGCCTCGGCGCGACAAAGAGAGAATCGCGCGACGATGATGCAGCGTCTGCATCTAAACGTGAGAGGAAAGAGGAAGAGGAACAAGAGGAAGGAAAAAAAGCGAGCGAGATATTCGAGCGTTCCATGACTCTGCATAAATCCAATGATCGATCGCACGATCGTGTACAACCTCCATTCCACGTCAAAATCGTTCCGACGATAGAGTCGTTGGAGAACGTTTTCGAAACGACGAAAGACTCGCTAGCGACGAAAATTCAAAATCAGCTGTAAATGTCGAAAGGTCGAGAGGCATTATAAGCCGGCTTGGGCCCGCTGGGTCAAAAGTACGTCGAGGCTATGCTAAAGGGAGCGCAAGATAAAGAAAGCGGTATAGATCACGTGTACGGCATTTACCTACACAAGGATGAGCTGATGTTTGACAATAAACGTTTCGATGTGGATACGCCGCTACATCTTTACGAGTTGATTTTCAAAAGAATTCCCGACGATGCCCTCTACATGAAAAACGATATGCACACGTACAAGAGTATGCTATTGGTGACGAACGCGCGCAAACACAAATACCATTCGCAGGATTGATTATTAAGTAACAAGAGATACAAGTACAAACATGTAATCACGCGATGATGTCGATCAACGCAAGAAACAGAAGAAGAAATCTGGAAAAGAATTACCTCACGCAATGACATTGAACGACAACACGATCGATTACGTGTACTGGGATGATCCCAACGAGCTGGTGGATTGTCTACAATTGCTCAACATTTCACACCGAGCAGGCAACAACGCTCACGACAAAGAGATGCTATCGATCATCGAAGAACTTCGCGAAGCCGGTCTTATTATAAATTAAATCGTATCCATGAAACGAATCAGTCGAGTGACACCAGCGAGAAAAAAAATACATTATTTTTTTATACCCTGTGTATTACGCGTCAAATCATAAAAAAGAGATCCTACGAAAAGAGAAAAGTTAGCTCCGAGAGACGTCGACTCGTCGAGGAATTGTATGCTCCTACGAGAAGAAATTTTCCGCAAAGGCGCATCATAATCTGGGGATACAACGATCTTTGAGGCTGATATTGTTGAAATGCGCTCATATTCGGACTTCAACAGAGGCCACCACTACATACTTACCGTCATCAATGTGAGCAAGTATCATGGGTGGGCCATTCAAGAGCAAGAACGAAAGCGAGACGGTTGATGCTATCGCTGAGATTGTTCAAAAGAGTAGAAAATGTCCGAAAAATTTACAAACGGATATGAAGAAAGAGTTTTACAACGCTGATATGCAGAAAATCTTAAAAAAACATGACATTAATCACTATTCCACATATTCAACGTTGAAAGCGTCAATAGTCAAACGCACGCTCAAGAACGACATATGGAAGATGTTTACGCTCAACGGCAATTACAAGTAGATCGACGAGCTGCCGCGTCTCGTGTCATATTATAACGCGCACCATCAACATGCGACCCGCTGACGTAACTTCCACGATCGCCGAAAGGCTCTTGAGCACAGTGTACAGCATAATAAAGCTCACGGGTCCGGTAAAATTGAAAATAGGCGATTCAATACGCGTGAGCAAGTACAAGACGATTTTTGAGAAGGATTACACGCCAAATTGGACCACTGAGATGTTTACGATCGTTAAAGTGCAGCGTATCAACCGCATGACTCGAAGACTATCGCAGAAAATCCGTCGCTGGAACGTTCTACGAGCATGAATTACATCGCGCTACTCATCCGGATGTATATCTCGTGGAGAAAGTGCTGCACAGGAAGGGAGACAAAGTGTACGTCAAGTGGCTGGGATTCGATGGATCGCACAATTCATGGATATACAAAAACAATATTATTTAATAAAATTTTGATTCATATACAATATTTTGTAGGATGTAACAAATATAATAATATAAATATATAAACGTGTAAAATATATTTTTTATTATCCTTTCTATCTTCGTTTTAGAGTATACAGATATAAAATATATATATTACAAAGATATCTGCCAATGTCTCCACGGTAACATCTCCGTCAAATCCGGTACGACGCACAGTGGGGTATACCATATGACATACATCATTTCAAAAAAGCCTAGAGCCTTTGAATTTCAACCGTTTTTTTTTTAATGATCATCTTGCAATTTGCAAGAGATCCCTCGTGGCCAATTTTTAAAAAAGATTACATCCATTAGAATGCACAACGATTGGTCATCCGAAATCAACGCCCTTTCAACAATTGCGAAGGCCTTCGCGGTGCGTTCTTTCAAGTGACTCTTCCTCGCTGGCATACTGGAACCTTCGTTGGATTGTTCTAAAACCATATATTTTGCCACGTCATAAACGGTCGGATCCAAAGAACTGATTTATTTCCGTTGCTGAGTGCCCAGCGCGAAGGCCTTCGATGATCGAGGCTCTTCGATTATACTCCGTACTTGATTTCGACATCACGGCCATTTTGAGAATATGACTGTTTATTAGAAGCATCAGGCTTTCTCGGACGCCAACAACAACTTCTGGCACAATATAGCTGAAAATTTAAATTGAAATTTGTCCGGATTATAGTGACGTACCCTGTATGTGATAGGGACTCCGCACAATAAAAGGAACAGGGAACAAAGAACAGAGAATAAGAATTTCAACCTATCAGAAATTATGTATTATAGAATACATAGTTTCTAATAGGTTGAAATTCTTATTCTCTGTTCTCTGTTCCCTGTTCCTTTTATTATGCGAAGCCCCATATACTCTTAGAATTAAGAAGCAATGATAGGAATGCAAATTCTTTATTAATATACATTAAAGAGCAATACGATCTAATACGAACGTAGAACAATTGAGAAAAGTAGAACAAAAACTGAACAGTTCTTTTATACCTACATTTAAATCGAAAATAAGTCATGTAGTTTACGATGCCCTTGTATTCAGGAAGAAAAATAGAGATTGATTCTCTACATATTTTGTTCTCAACTTCGATCAGCCTGAAAAGCAAAGGAAACCATTGAGAGATGATTTGAAAGGAAGTTCACAATCTACTAAGTATCGTAAAATTCAGTCAATTACAGATAATTATTCTGCAGAGAAAATATTAGGTGTTGGAATTAATTCGTAGCGTTTTACAAGAGATGGCACAAGCAGTACACTATTTCGTTGTTACCTATAGTTCTGTATACATTGTAAACATCTATCATAGGACGTCATTTGCCGTACATAACCTTTCTTGAAATCATAAATAACAACACTGTATAATTCATTGAATATGTCAAAATTTGTGCCGAATAAAGTGTATTTGCGGGGAATTTTATTACGCTACTTTATTCAAAAGAAATCTGCAGCTGAAACGCATAGAATTCTTGTTCAGACTTATGGTGACAATGCTCTGTCGGATACGACATGCAGAGACTGGTTTCGACGCTTCAAAAATAATGATTTTGAACTTGAGGATAAAGAACGTTCTGGCGCACCGAAAAAATTTGAAGACAAAGAATTAGAGCAATTACTCGATGAAGACCCATCTCAGACGCTATCAGAACTTGGAAAAATATTACAAGTTGATGAGTCAACTGTTTCAAAACGTTTAAAAGGGTTAGGAATGATCCAGAAGCAAGGACATTGGGTGCCGTATGAATTGAAGCCGAGAGACGTCGAACGACGTTTTGGCACGTGTGAACTACTGCTTCAACGGCAGAAAAGAAAAGGTTTTTTGCACCGTATCGTGACTGGCGATGAAAAGTGGATACACTACGATAAAAAAGCGTAGAAAATCGTGGGGTAAGCCCGGCCATGCATCCACATCGTCCGCAAAACCAAATATCCATGGCTCGAAGCTTCTTCTCTGTATTTGGTGGGATCAGCAGGGTGTAATTTATTATGAACTGCTTAAACCGAACGAGACTATCACGGGGGATCGCTATCGACTTCAATTGATACGTTTGAGTCGAGCCTTAAAAGAAAAACGGCCGCTATACGCGCAAAGACATGACAAAGTGATTTTGTTACATGACAACGCTCGGCCTGATGTTGCAAAACCAGTAAAAACCTACCTGGAAACGCTTAAATGGGAAGTTCTACCCCACCCGCTGTATTCACCTGACATAGCTCCTTCCGATTTTCACCTATTCCGTTCGATGGCACATGGCCTAGCTGACCGGCGCTTTCATTCTTACGAAGAAGCTCAAAAATGGATCGATTCTTGGATAGCCTCAAAAGACATGTCGTTTTTCCGACGCGGGATTCATGTACTGCCAGAAAGATGGTCAAAAGTAGTAGAAAGTGATGGGAAGTACTTTCATTAATGTATTTTTTAATGCTCATGTGAAATAAATAACATTCTTTCATTAAAAAAACGCTACGGAATTAATTCCAACACCTAATAGAAAAGTTAACCTAAAAAGCAGAAATAGAGGAAAATTTTAAATTCAGGTTTTCAACTCTCATGCGTGGATTCGTTTCATGGAGTGCATCTTTTACATCGCTTATATGAATAGAAAAATCAAATGAAGCTAGCTAAACATAAAATCCAAAAAGAATTTCGGAGAAGAAACAACCTTCTTATTGATTACCCAAAACAAGACTCAGAGAACTCCAATGATGGCATCACTGCGAGATCCGATATTAACTTCAGAGATCACAGGTGTTAATCAAGAATTGATTAATAGATTCGCTATTGTTTTGCAAACGCTTTCTTGCGGTGTTAAGATACATGCTGAAAAATTTGGAGAATACGCACTAGATATAGCAAATCTATATAAAATTGTATAGCTGGTATTTTATATGCGTCTGTCCACAAAATACTTTTTCACGAAGCAAAAATTATCGAATCCTTTGTACTTATTCCTATATGTCTATTATCAGAAGAAGCCTGTAATAAAGAAGGAATCACGAAACAAAGATTTAAAACATTATCGTAAATTCAATACTCGAAAATGTAATAGAATTAACACAAATGAAGATTTAATAAATAAACTTATTTATTTCAGATCCATATGTATCGAATCTACGACAGAAACCGAAAAAAACAAAACTAATGATAGATCCTGAGGCGAAGAATTTATTGATTTTAGAAAAATAAATAGTTTTACCTTCACTAGTTGAATCGAGCAACCATTTCGTTCTTCTATTAGCTAATTGACCAAACCATAATGTGTACATATAAATAGACGCAAATATATAACGCACATGCGCATAAACACACACACACACACACACGCGCGCGCGCGCGCGCGCGCCGCACGCACACGCACGCATACGCACACATACACACACGCACGCGCACGCAACACATAAAGAATCAATTATCATATATCAATCCTCTTCATGTTTTTATTGTTACAATAAATTAGTTTTTATTTCTTAATCAAATTATTTGGCTTATTTTCTGATTCCTCTAGCTCTTTATATTGTTTATTAATTCATTTAAATACTTTGTGCACAATTCTTTGACAGTCATAGTTTATTTTCTGGAAAAAATCCCTGTGTTTGTATGTATTACTAATTCCTAGTAATCTTTTTTAAAAATTGGTCACGAAGGATTTCTTGCAAATTTCAAGACGATTATTTTTAAAAAAAACGTCAAAATCGGTTGAAATTCAAAGGCTCTAAACTTTTTTGAAACGACGCATGTCATATGGCCCCACTGTGCGACGTATCATTTCTCGTTATATGGACTCAGAGCGATTTTCGATTTGGATATCGTGTACATCTCGTGCAGTTTAGATCCTATACACGATTGATGACGAGTCATTTCAATCTCTTCGTTCAAACATTGTAATCGTCGAACGTTATCATTCGCGCATTACTTTTTACGCCTTTAGCGTTTTTAATGTCCTTCTTGCCATCCACCCTCACTGCGTACAGCTTCGTTCTGAGACCAACGAATTCGGTCATTATCGCGCCGATATTTTCGTCCATCAGACCGGGTACTTTTTTGTTCGCGGGAGGCATACCGTACACGTTGTCCATCGGATAATCGCTCGAATCTAGCGATATCGCATTTCATAGTCTCGTAAACGTCCTCGCACTCGACGCGGTATATAAGATTATCCGGTGTCGGTGGACATAATTTTACATTTGTCGCGAAACAGTGGCAACATACATTCGTGGTGAAATTCGTACCAGTAGACTTTCGATATGTCGAGTATAGAGTAAGGTCGTCTATTATGGGATAGATTTCCAATATGAGATAGCAAATATTTTCTACTAAACTAATAAGCGCATGTGGTTAATTTTATTATGAACTTGTTACTCATAGAGTGAAACATATTTAGTAGAAAACTCATCATTAGATCATGCGTGTAGTAGTTATGAAAAAAGATTTTTGAAATTGTTGTCGAATTTTATGAGGTTAGTCTTCAAATCTTGTTTTATTACATAATAAATAAATATTTGGTAATAAAGTCTGTATACAGTGATAGAGTAAGGTCGTATTAATAGGAAAATACATATTAATAGGAAAACACGATATAGTAATTTGTTTAACTGTAAAGATTAGATTTGGTGATCATGAAACCGCAAGGCATGGAAGTAATATGAAATACTCAAAGTATTCCTAGCTATATAAGAGCATCTAAACGATTAAATATCTCAAAGCATATTATTGAACAAAATGTTAAAAATGACGATTCTATTGTTAAGATTACTCACGCACACATACACACAAACTCACATCAAAAAATTATATAATTATTATGTATGACATTCAATTTCTTTGTTCCTACTTACATGTATATAATAAAAACATGTATAAAAAGCTTATCTTTATTTTTTTCCTTAGTTTTCTATTTTGAGATACCACCTTATACAAGAAAACCCTTGTATCTCATATTAAGAACCCATTTTTTGAATGAACAAAATCAGCACTTTCGATAAAAAATTTCACATACATCAAAGTATTAGCTACTATCGATCGCTAACTTTAAGTGGTAAATCTTGAACATATTTCTCATAAAATTGACACGAAAATAGGAGTTAAGGTTGCAAATTAAATAAATTACAAGTCTTTAAAAAAAAATATCTCATATTAGGCGACTTTACCCTATATATGTAAATCGGCTTGTTGAACTTCACCTCGAGTTTGCGCAGTTCAACGGCGATCAAATTTTCCACAAAGACGCTACAGCTGTGGAAATTCGGTTTGCGATCATTGCCTCTGCACCATACTATCTGTTCTATTTTAATAACAATTTTACGTCGACGTGATTGCGCACATTCTCCACAGTCTTATCAAATACCGCGTTGTTCATTAATTTATATAAATTTTCCTCGTTTTTCGCGCAAGTTCTGAAATTTGTATTGAATTGGATGTACTCGCGAAGCCATGGAGATTGCGCGAATTGTAACTCCCGATGTATCTTTACGCGAAAACCATGACGAATATATTGCTGCAGATTGCGGTAGTGGATAACGTAACGCTGTTTATCGTACAGCAAATTAGAAATTTAGCCTCGCGCTTGCCGGCTTATCGCGCGTCGGACAGAAAGATAGATCAGTGTGTTGGTCGTATAGATGCTGCGGATTCTCAAGATCAATTTCGAAAATGTAATCTGTGGGTGAATCCAGAGCGATCGCGCTCGCGTCAAAGTTTGCAGCGTCTTCGACCCATCGAAATTCGGCTTATGGCAATGGTTGACATATCGATCGTACAAACGCATGTACTTGTTATTAGCCTACGCGTATCTGCCTAAACATTGACTGAGGCCATCGCGCTCGATGAACATGGTCATATCGATGTCGATGAGTAACTCAAACTTTACGCGCGTATATTTTAACATCGCGTTCCATATGAAACCAAGCAATAATGTACGGAATCGAAACCGTAACTCGCGACACAACTTTCACGGAAATTTTTGAAAATGTCTGCCAATAACAAGACATCGGTTTTCAAGTACAGATTATTGTATTCGCCGAGCGTTCAGATGGAGAATCGCTGCCATACATTTGCAGCGTGAGCGTAATTGCTCTTGGATACTATATCACCCGTTAACGAACTGTAAAATGATTCGCGTGGTGGTAAGCGCGTGTCCTACAATTTCTCGACGCAGTCAACGTACTCGTACGAAAAGACACCTTTACGAGTCAATAATTTAAATTCTTCATCCGATAGTGTTAAAAATTTGGAACATACAATTTTTAATTTGTCTCTGCTTAGAAACGATGCCAATTTATCGAGCCTAGTACTGAGAAATTTAAATGAAACGATGAACCATAATTTTATGCATTTTCGCGAGTTTGCTCTCTCGGAAGTATCTTTAACATATTTAGTAAAAACAAAATATATTTTTCTTTGGTTATCGGTAACACATCTACATGTCCTTCGCACGCGGTAGCAATTTCCTTAATTATAAAGTGCGCGTCGTAGCCCGATAAATTATGAAAAACGATCGGAATATATAATGAATTTTTATAATTTAAATTACAGTTTTTGAATGCGCTGGATCACGATTATTTATTGATGAGATGGCAATAATCACATATCACGATAATCACGTATCGTCCGACGGTTTCTCGCAAATTTGACAACGCGTCGAGCTACGGTACGCCTCCTATTGTTCTTTCGACAATGTTTCTATATGCATGTTGACTGATACAATATTTTTTACACGATGTGCCAAGTCTTGGAGTTGTCGCGCGAACCATGCTATACAGTCTTTATCGCGATGGAACCAATATGACAATAATGTATGACAATAATGTATCGTACGAACTTCGCACATAGTACAATCCTATACTAAATACCTCGTGCTGTTGATACATATACGACGACGCATCTTTCCTGTCGGGTTCCGTCTTCTATAGAACGCACTCCAAGTCAGCGTAGATAATGAATGGGACGCGCTCCTTATTGCAGTAGTTCCCAAATTCGAGCTACTTATCGTACGCTCGGCAGTCGGATAGCGCAGTCGTTCATTTTCCCGCAGTCCATTGCATGCGACTGCAATTTTTCGTTCGTATTAAAGTAGTGCAAGCATCTAGAAAAAACAAAAAAATTATTGCTATTACAATTATTGTCATTTCAAGAAAATTATAATTTTTTTATGTATACTTACCGATCGCAGAAAAATTTCTTGTGCTCCTTTCTAGTAAATTGTGATCTCACTAGGGATAGATTTTTTATCCACACAAAGTGGCTTCCACAGAGCACTTACACGTAATTAATTTACACGCGTTGCAATATCGCTCTACATCTAGATCGTTATAACGTTCTAGCACCTTGTCATTATGTCTGCAGGTGAAGATGCACTTTACACCCACAGTATTCATCATGATCATCGCACCTGTCAAGAAACAGTTTTCGAGCAGGATCACAATACGCGATCACAATACGCCGTCCATATATTGTCAATAATCAACAGTTCGACGCACTTGTCACTCATCCGCGGGAATCTTAATGCTATTGTAATCTATATTAATCTATATTGTAACGCTCGATCTTATCTACGATTTTCTTCGCCCAATAATAGTCGTCCTTTATTACATTGAAATTTATATTTCGACAATATCGTTTTATAGTCATCGTTCTCGTAACATTCGTCTCGAAATCGCATTCACTTTCTGTTGCATGAGTAAAAACCAGTCAGAAATGGAATCTCTGCTAACAACTCTCTGTTTCTCACAGCGTATACCTAATTCTCAATCGCATAGGAACTGCATCGGCGATATTGGCATACCATTTATATCTCTCTTTCGCTGATTACCAAGAACATACAGCACATCATCCATATTACAGTCATCCCACATATTTTTCTCGCTCACAATACTGTTCATAATAGTTTTTCAATGTGTGCAGTGTGGACACTTGTTGCACGGAAGTATATTGGCACTGCAAAGCAGTGCAAAACCGACCGCCTAGCGCGTCAATATAATCAATATATCGTACTTCCTTACAAAATATATTCCCACAATATCGGTTTCAACCAAACGGATCATGCATGCTGCGCACACAGTTAAAGCACCACCCGTTGTATAGTAGCACTGGATCATGTAGTATTTAGTAGGGCCATTCATACACACAATGTATGAATTTCTGGAGACGGCACAAATTTCTCTGCATGATCGTATAGTGCTTGCTCGAATCACTAGCATAACCAGTATCGTCGGATAACACTTCTTCGTCAGAATCTTGATCCATTATTTCTTCAAAATCTACTTCCATTTCTTCGAACACTTCGAACACTTCTCTAATATTCGCGAACTGTTCCGGATCCACATTTTTAATATATTCGATTACGTTGACTATGTTCTCAACGTTTGCACAATGGTTAGTCATATTTTTTCCATTATTCTTATTGCGACCGATTCGTTCGTCTTCCAGGACACCAACTGTGGAACTTGGAAAAAGGAAACGTCTAAGCCAAAATGCGATTAAGCCACGCGAATTCATAGAACGGCCCACATTCGAGCGGCGACGAAGCGCTCTTTCCCCCTTCTTGCGCACCGCCGTCGTCGCCACTCGAGTGTGGGCCGTCCTACGAATTCGCGCGGCGCGGCTTAACCGCATATTGACTTAGACGTTTGCTTTTTTAATTCGAAAACTACAGCGAGTATCTCAAAATGGCATAAGAATTTTTTGTTCCCTTTGATCCATTCTCCACCCCTAATGTGACCCCGACCCATCTTAAAAGACAATCTGTATACTATATATATGTATATATATATATATATATATATATATATATATATATATATATCG
>JAANIC010000293.1:274178-298254 GCA_017607545.1 Acromyrmex charruanus
ATCGGCGCTTCTCTTAACACATCGCGACATGTCACCAATCTGACAGTATATATAAACAGTGTATATATAATAGCTTTTTTCATTCAATCGTAAACTTCGATTATGAGCGATAAGACATGGATCGAGTAAAAGAATATACGTCGAAAATCGATTGAGCGCAAAGGATACCGTCTCTTGTCACCAGGTCCGCCAAGTCCATCACCACTGACGAAAAAAGCGAGATATTGGGAATGTCCTGGTGAAAAAGCATCGAAATCGCCTATGTGTTCCTCATCATCAATGCCATCAAAATATAAACCATATGATATTGCATTTAGAGTGATTAGTGCTAATGCATTTTATTCTTTGCTGAAAAAGCGAATAGTAATCAAAAAAGTTTTTCTCTTTTTCCAGAAAGCGCTAGCGATATTCGAGCCACCGATCGCATTCGAACACTGTCGATCGTAAAAAAAAATGTAATAAAAAATGAAAAAAAATCAATGTTATTACATTATACTTATTAGTATAATGTAAATAAAAAAATTTTGTTCCCATCACTGCATATGTATTTTCTTTTACTCCCCATCCTTTGTCTCGACGCGCTAGTAAAAAATCGTATTGAAGAAACTGTGTCATAAAAAAAAAGGAACTTTTACTCTATTGATTCATTTCTTCCGTCTTTTCTTTGATATTACGCGCGTTCCAACATCGTCGCACTCTATCTTTTTCTAACATGCAAATCCTTGTTACTTATCCATTTTTGAGGAAGGTAGGGTGACGACGAGCGGCGAGCAGTGGGAGGCAGCGGGTAGTGGCGGCGGATGGCAGCCGAAAAAAATACGGATCGCGGAACGTCATCATGTTTATGTAATCCATCGACGGGGTCTTATGTTTATATAAACAGTGATAACCGAGTTCTATGTTTATGTAAACAGCGATGCCGCCGATCGGGGATCTTCCCCGCGCTTACGAATACGCCCGCGCTTTTCCCCCGCGGCTACGAGTACCCTGCACGCCTACGAGTATCCTCTGCGCCTCGCGCCCCCCTCAGAGGACCAACCTTAGAATCACCCTATTATCCCTACTTAAATAAGTGCATATTTTCGGACCCTATTTCTTATTTTATATTTTAAATAAATTTTTGGAACCTATTTTATATTTTTTATTTTAAATAAGTTGTATCAGTTATTTTAACGAGTCCTGCGCTTTTAAAGCATTTCTAATCTGATATAACACTTTTCTTTTTTCGATTGCACTTATATGATATGCTTCCGCAATTAATTGTCTGTTAAATAATATTGTTGTTCAGAAAGTTCATTTCAAATTTTGTTAACTCAAAATTATAGAATTACAGAATATGTTTATTGCGAAGTTTTCGACTATCTGACGTAAAAGCTCAAAGTTTTCCCTAAAAATTCGTTTTTGAAAAGTGCCTCCACGATTTTTTTAATTACTTACGGGTTAAGTAAAAAGAAACATTCCATACTGCGAACACTCATAACTGCGTTACAAATCATCGTACCACAATTAAAAATACAGATTTTAATGCTAAAACTTTGTTCTATCGAATTAAGCATTTATTGTGAAAGAACGGTATATAATGTTTTATTGAAAGTATTGGCCATCGCTAGCCACTACTTTTTCCCATCTTTCTGGTAGCATACGGATACCACATTGGAAGAACGCTTCATCTTTTAAGACTATCCAATTATCGATCCAATTTTTGGTATCTTTATATGATGTGAAATGCTGCTCAGACAGGCCATGCGTCATCGATCGAAATAGATGGTAATCGGAAGGGGCAATGTCTGGTTACGGCACTCCAGTTAGTTCTTTTTCCGGCTTTCCTCTCTCTCTTTCTCTCTGTCTCTCTCTCTCTCTCTCTCTCTCTCTCTCTCTCTCTCTCTCTCTCTCTTCCCCCCTCCCCTTCCTCTCTCTTTCTCTCTCTCTCTCTCTCTGATCATAGTTCTACGTGCGGTACCTTTTGTAAGCCTCAGCAATAGATTATAAGTTAATGCTCGGTAAGATTAATAATCACTCTATGTTCACTGCGAGATCGGTTACTGCTCATGTCATTAGGTAATTGCTAGTATCGTCAGATAAATGCTTATATTGTAGATTTTCTTAGTTTCTCGTATTCTAACCTAGCAATGCGATACCGATATCCGAGCCATCATACGCACGCAATCACGTCTCTACTTTTGTAATCTATACGTTCTAAACAATCATTTAAGTTTGTATTAAACCGCCTTATGGCATATGAGTCAGAATCAATGAGTAACATTTATTTGCAAACTTAACGATTTCCCGCCAATTGTTCTTCGCTGTTAATTAGTCATCGCCGGCGCCCAGACACACTCGGCGCCACATTGGGCACAGCAGCCACAACGTAGCCACAAGTATTTTGCAGTTACAGGTTTTGAGCCGGCATGTCCTCTCTCAAATTTTTTTCTGCACTGGAAATCCTAGTGTCGAATTTTTGCACGTTAGTGTAAGAAATTGGTACGGGCTCCGAGAGATAGTACCAAGGCCTCTATTCTTCACAAGTATCGCATACGAAAAGTTAGGGAAATGCTATAGCACTTATAACGCATACTATAGTATTGTAAGATATTCTCCAGCCATCTAGTATTTTTGGGCTGGTTACATATCAAGTTGGTAACGGAGAGATCGCTAATGAGCAATACCTCCGCAACATCTAACCCCAGCAAGTGGTAATAACTGACAGTTCAGCTTGACAGGATATTGAGGCATGCGGAGCGAAAGTAATTGTCTTTCCCTCTTCGCCACGCGATTTAAATCATCTCACAAGATACGGAGTAATCGCGCATTGAAATTCGGAGTAAAGTACTCAGCTATGGAATGAGACTACTGGAGCCTTGAGAGCTCAGGTAGGCCATTGGAGCACATCTTCGGATACGCGATCTGTTTAAATCTGTTTAAAATCGGAGTAATTGGCGAAAGGAGAAAGAACGCGATACCATAAGTAGGCCATACGTTATTGTGACTTAATTCTGTTAATGGTAATATTTGTGGAATCTGTAAGCAAGAATACGGTAATAATCGTATACGCGAGTGTTGTATAAAAGTTATAAAGTGCTCATTGTCGTTCTAAATACACGAATTATCACAGAAATTCTTTTGATCGCCTATCCATCCAGACATAGAGGTTCATTTCCTACTATTCCTTGTAAATTCGAAAATGCTACGATAATAGGCCATTATTTTCTACATTTCGAAACATAATAAATTTCCTACAGTATTTCTCTCGTGCTATACACTTTTCAAGAATAGGGGAATATTAAAAGTAATTATTTTCTACATTTCGGAACATAGTAAATTTCCTACAGTATTTTTCTCGTGCTATACACTTTTCAAGAATAGGGCCTTTGGGCCCCTATTCTCGAAAACTATCGCATACGAAAAATTAGGGAAACATTATAATATGCATTATATATATACTATAGCATTTCTCTAGTTTTTTGTATGCGTTTTTAAGAATAAAGTCCCTGAGTACCTATCATGGAACATATTGAAATGAATTCTGTGTAAAATATGTTAATGTTACTAACTTTTCAAAAAGTTATTTGGTAGCCGTACTTATTTTGCAATAAAACCTTAAAAAATTGCCAATTTCGAAAAAATTATAACTTAAGTCTAAATAAAAATCATAAATCTAATATTGATACGCTAAATATAATTATAAGAATAAAATGGAAAATTGCAATGCATTCTGATGTTACTATAAAACTAAATTGCGTTCCAACAAGTACTTTACACAGTGGAACACAGTAGATGCGTTCCGAGTTACGCATGAAGTGCTTGATGCATTTGTCCTTGTTCACCAATAATAATAAAGAAGGATAAAACAATACATGCGCTTCATGCGTAAAGCGGGAAGCACAGACTCTTGCATAACGCAAAGTCCTTTATTTCATGGAAAGGAAGGAAATAAAGGACTTTGATTGGTTCATTTTCTTATGCATTATGTGTTATGCATTATGCAAGAGTCTCCCTGTCTAACTCGTAACGCACCCAGTGTAACGTCTCTATATTCTAATTAAAAAAACAGTCAAAAAGATTTGTATTCTGTGATATTAGGAATAAATATAGTTGATCCAAGAGACTTGATTATTGTAAAAACCTGCATTAGTTAAGAAAGCGAAACCCATAAGGAGTAATTATTAGTGAATTCATAAAAGGGCTGCGGAATAGAGAATGCATCATTGAAATAATCAATCAGCACTATTCGGAATAACGCAAAATAACGCTGATTGGTTGTTTCTATACGTATTCTCTATTCCGCAGGTCTTTTTTGCACCGTGTGATTTCCTTGAAATCGACACACGTGTTTAATTGGGAGTGCAAGAAACTCGCATCTTCGGCATCCTGCTACCACTGAACGAGTTTTTGGTGCGCCTAGTTTCTCAGTGGCCTAGTTTCTACCGGGTTTAATCCGGATCAGAATGTAAGGGTGAAATCACACAGTGCGGAATAGGATTGCGGAATAGAAAATGTGTCATTAAAACAACTACTCAGCGCTATTTCGCATTTGAAGTTGCGAAAGTGAGTGAGAGGGAAGCGAGTGCGTCATTGTTCTTGTAATAAACCGTCGTATTTTGAGAGGTTAAAATAATTTGATGCTGATTGATATGATGGAATTGCTTAATGTTGAGACTAATGAAGCAAAAAGACAAAATCTGAGTGCATAAATATAGATACCAAGATAAAAAAAACAATGATGTATTACGTGCGATTTCAGTGTGCTCTTTTCCGCACTTTTCCATCACACCAGTTTTGTGTGCTATGTTCACATGATGCAGAAAAATGATAGTAAATGCGTTAAAGCAGCTCAAAAAATTATTATGAGATTGTAAATATTAATTGTAAAACATTAAATACTACGCTAGATGATTGTTTTTACAATTTGAAAAATTATATTTTATTTTAATAAGCAAATTATTAACATAAAGTTAATAGTTTTTAAATTATATGCTTGATACATCTTTGACGCATCATGTAAACGTAGCACACAAAACTTGCGTGATGGAAAAGTACGGAATAGCGCTAATTGGTTGTTTCAATGACGCATTCTGTATTCCGCAGTCCTCTTCCGAACCGTGCGATCACCCTAAGAACCAACCAACTACAGTCGAACATTCCCCTGTCGTTTGATTATAACAGGGGAATGCTCGACTGTAGTTGGTTGGTTCTTATATTCTGATCCAGATTAAACCCTCAGTGGAAACTAGGCCAGTGTTTTCTTATATAATATGTGCTCAGTGCGACCCAGTGAAAACCGCTATCAGTGAGTGAATTATGTGGTGCCATGTGGTTACTGAATAAATAATAATTCAAATATTTCATCTAATTTCTAATAAAGCGTATAATGCCGAAAGTTCGTACACAAGTTACTTCTCGTGTCCACATGGAAGTGGCGAGACAAGGTATATATTCATAAAAATATTAGTAATTGTTAAGTTTAGCTTCCTCACCTCCAATGTTGATAAAATTAGGCTCATTCGATTTTTGCACGAAATGAACGACTCTGGCAAAAGAAAGTATCGCTCTGTTCCGTGAATCGAGATATTAATTGTTAAAATTAACAGATATTCATGTTAGAAAATCTGGTTTATAATTATTTAAAATAACCCCTCCCCCTCTTCCACACCACCTAAAATATTATTTTCTATAAAAATTGTTTTTACAATAGAGAATTTATTTTTAAAATAGATAATTTATGTTTTCAAAGCAAAGAATGATAATTCTTCAGAAGAGCTTCCTCACCTCCGATTTTGATAAAATTGTTATTTGAGTGTTTTTGTGTAAAATGAAAGAATCTGGCAGAAAAAAGTCTAGGACTGCCCTGCGAAGCGAGATTGAGCATTAAAGTTGACAATTGAGGTTAGGAAATCTGTCATGTGGGGTGTATAGACAGTAGCGTAGCCACCCCGAACAAAAACAAAATATCATATCCTACTCACTTGGGACCTAACTGCCTAGAAGTTACAGCCTAGATAATGTCCGCTTGAAATATTTCTAACTCATGAAGAGAATGGGGGGTGAAAACAATCTTTTTAAAGCGATTTTTTTTACTGTCTAGGCTGCAACTTATGTTGCAACTAATGTTCTTATGTCCCTCTATCTATACCATTGATGTAACAGATTTCCTAATCTGAATAATCGTCCATCCGAGAGACACTTGAAAAAAAATTAATGGTTAATATTAGGTGTTTGAATAAGTTTCCATCGTTTTCTAAGAGATGTCGTCACGAGTACTATATACATAGAATTCCAGTGGCAATTTGTTGTATTTAAGAGTATTATACACAAGTTTCATATTTCGTATATGACATTTGATGGACATAAACAACATTTTCGTCGTTGCATTGAAAACATCGACTTTTGTGCCAACAAAACAACATTTACAAAAAATTTTACTGCATTGTTTATGGTTTATAAGAAAAGTACAAATAAAAGTTATCATTTGCTTGTGGAGATGTATGGGGAGTATGCTCCATCCCCAAAAGAGTGGTTTTCAACTTTAGAAGTGATGATTTCGATAAAAGATAAAGAACGTGAAAATGAAAAATTGAAAAATGAAGAACTGGAAACATTACTTAATCAAGATCCATGTCAAAAAGAAAAAAGAATTGTTGCTGCTGAAAGAATTATTAGAAGCATTAAATGTTGATTAATCAACTGTTAGCAAATGTTTGCAAAATTTTGCAAAAAAAACAGCAGAAACTTATTCAAACACCCAATCTTGGTCCACGGAGTAGAATAATATTTTTTTTCCACATTCGTTTATTTAGTGTAAAAACGCGTCGAATGAGCCTAATTTTATTCAACATTGGAGGTAAGGAGTCTAAATTCAACATTTATCAAAATTGTATATATCTATATAAATTAATACTAGAGGTCTGTTTTTTTTTTAGCTAAAGTTCTTGCACGGTTCATCTTTCTTTCTTTTCTCTCCACGTTGGAGAGAAAGAAGTTCAGTTAAAAAGAACAGGCCTAAAGACTAATATTTATATTATGTGATAAATTTTTGTAAGAAACATTTGTTTCTTGTAGGAATTTTATTTAATAAGGATAAAGGTCAGCATATACTGAAAAACCCTTTAATTATTCAAAGTATGGTTGAAAAAGCTGCACTTAGACCGACTGATGTTGTATTGGAGATAGGTCCTGGTACAGGCAATATGACTGTAAAAATGCTTGAAAAAGCAAAAAAAGTAGTAGCGTGCGAAATTGATCCAAGAATGATAGCAGAATTACAAAAGCGTGTTCAAGGAACTATACACCAATCAAAGTTACAAATAGTGTATGGAGATGTATTAAAATCAGATCTACCATTTTTTGATTTGTGCGTTGCTAACATCCCTTATCAGATATCATCACCATTAGTATTTAAGTTACTTTCACACAGACCACTTTTCAGGTAATTACATATTTGTAAAAAATATTTTGATATAGATCTTTTAACCCAGGAAAACCGGAATTAAAAAGAAAAAAATTGCTGCAAGCTGAATTTTTGCATAGAGGTCTGTAATAGTGTTGTTTTTAACATATAAAAACTTACCCTCTATGAGGGCATGATGCCTTAAAAAAATGTTGCATAAAATCAGTTTTTTTCTGCAAATATCTCAGAAATTATTTGTTGTATAGAAATTAATGTTCAGTTCGAAATTAAAGCTGATAAAATTCTCCACAATTTTATTTTTTAATGGATCTCGTGCGACCAATAATTCCCGAGATAGATTTTTTTTAAAGGATATCTTATTTTCGTGAATGTTACGTACAGTAATCGAAAAAATCGCTTTTTATGGCCCTCGATTTTGGAACTGAACTGTGTCCCAAATTTTATCTTATATTGAGACATTAATTACAGAGAAGTTTGAAGTTGAGGTGACAGTTATTATCAGAGCTGAGAGCGGTAGAATCAAAGTCCATTCTCGAATTATTATGGATCTGCGAGATCCATTTTATTTTAAGAAGGTTGATCCAGCCGGATGTATATCAATTGCCCATATCGCTAACTGATTAATTTGAAATAATATAATTTCATTGGTAAAACAGTTGAAAATTACTACGAACTGGCCGATATGAGTGATGTGTGCAATTGAACTGTGTGCAAGTGCAACCATTTCCAATGAAGACAAGATTAACTGAACATCATACTTATTCTGGTGATTGTAAATTAATTTGTTTTGAATGTAAAAAAAAAACGGATTTTCGTAATACGTGTCCCTCCAGCTATGATAACAATTGCCATCTCAATCTGAAACTTCTTTGCAATTCATATTTCATTGTAGGGTATCATTTAGCACAGTTCAGTCCAAAAATTGAGAGCGAAAAAAACCACCTTTTTTCAATCACTCTTTGTTCTATTTTCGCAAATATCTCAAATTTGGCTGCATCTACATACAAAACACATATGACAAAATCGAAAGAGTATTTAATTATTTACTGATTTTTTTATTGAATATCGTACCGGATTCCTAATTCCAGAAATATTATTTTTTTTAGGCATTTTGATTTCCGATTATGAAGCTGAGATCATTTCCTCGTACATATATCGGAAATATCTTATATACAGCTACTCCTAAGCAAAAAAATAGTTCTTATCAAAATGAAAGATTAAATTTTATATATTTTGATTTTTTAATGGTTTGTCGATGGTTAATAATAATTACTAAAATACAGCTGAAAAATGTGTTTCCGAGTACGTTTTTGTAAATAACTTATTTCTGACTTATCTGAGGCGAAAAATGTATAGAAATTATGTGGAAACTTATAAAATTATCTTTAAAATGAGATTTTTTAAACCTCGTCCGATGAATAATTTCCAAGATACAGTCTTTGGAAGATGTAATGTACTGATTTTATGAAAAAAAATCGGAATTTTTGTATAAACAAACATATGTAATAACGATAGAAAAATCAATATCCACATTATTCTGTTAGTTTATACAGGATGTGTCATCAAAATCCGGACAAATTTCAATTTAAATTTTTTCCGCTATATTGTGCTTCCGCCAGAAGTTGTTGTTAGTGTCCGAGAAAACCTGATGCTTCTAGTAAATAGTCATATTCTCAAAATGGCCGCGATGTTGAAACCAAGTGCGGAGTACAAGCGAAGAGCCGCAATCATCGAAGACCTTTGCGCTGGGCGCTCAGCAACGGAAATAATTCGATTCTTTGGATATCCGAGATCAATCGTTTATGGCAAAATATATTTAAAACAGTTCAACAAAGATTCCAGTATGTCAGCGAGGAAAAGTCACTCGAAAGAATGCACCGCGAGGACTCCCGCAGTCATTGAAAGGGCTCAAGCGCTGATTTCGGATGACCCAGGGCAATTGTTGCGAAATTAGCATCGATTGTTAGTGTAAGCAAGTCAACAATGCGTCGAATTGGAGGACCTTCGATACAAATCGTACACATTAAAGATATGACAGATGCTGCCAGGACAAGCCGAGTTGCTCGCCTCGACTCCCATTCTGGTCTCCCAACAGCCCAGATTTAAATCTCTTGGACTACTACGTATGGAGCGTTAGTTGAAAGGGTCACAAACAAGCCTCAGCATCCTAATGTGACGTCATTAAGGATGACGTTATTGAGGCAGCATTCGTCGGCATGGACGCGTGCTGTATACATTACGCTGTAATACATTACAGCGTGCGTGTGAACGAGAATAGAGACCATTCAAGCTAATGGGGGATATATCGAATAATTGTACTCTACAGGGATCCCCCAAGTGCCATATAAAAAGATTTTTTGTAATATTTAATTTTTCATTAAAAACATTTTGTTTAAAGAAATTGTTCGATTTGTCCGGATTTTGGTGATGAACCCTGTATGTATGTATGTATGCGATCCTATCAATGATAGCTTAAAAAATTTACTTTTTAAAAAACAGTTGATATAAAAATGCGATTTACGATACTTTTGTTTCTTTTTCAGCATTTAGCATAAAAAGGCGATTTACGATACTTTTTCTGCAAATATCTCAATTTCCGCAAGTAATATTTGTAATATTTGTTAAATTGCTAGTCAATTTAACTCGTGATATTATTATTGCGATAGTTTAGTAGAGTTAGCATTTTCAAGACCGAAAAATCATTTCGGCGTTTCTGGGGACTACGTAGTATATAAATTCACACGAGAATCATACAAGCATTTAAGATCCAGCTAAGGCTTTGATTTCTATAGTTTCTATAGTTTTTTCCAATTTATATCCTCATTTTCATGGTCGACAATAATTGCCAAAAAAGTTTATTTGTAAAATTTTAAAGTCGATGTGTTACTGAGTTAATACATGATATTTGCTTCCATTTGATACTTAGACTATATTTTTAGGATAAATTCGAGATATACTATAGCAGGCTGATCCAATTTGAGCTCCGAAGTCAAAACGCAAAGCCATCGACGCAAAAAAATTCAATGAGTAAGATTTCGGGGACAAAGTGTTCGGAGCTCAAATTGGACAGGCCTGTACTATAGGAAAGTAGCCGTTGGGACCCGTATATAATGACCGTGTATAGTGCGTTTCAGAGGGAATTGTGCAGCTGAACATGTGTTCGGAGTAAATTTCATTGTATCTTTGGACAGTGAACTCAGTTCACAATTTACAAAAATTAATGAGAAAAAACTTCTCATCAATATTTAATATTAATAAAAATTTAATATTAATATTAATATTTTATTTAATATTAATATTTAATATTTTTATAAACAATAAACTTATCTTTGTTCAATCGTCTCTTGTATGACTGTTGTATTTTTACCTTTTACATAAAATTATTGTAAAGAATACACTAATAAATTCGTAATGTCAAATTATACCCAATTTGAGTTATTTTTAATTCTTTCTATAGGTTGCCACTGTATTCCTACTTAATATGTTGTTAATTTAACTGAAATCATGTACATTTAATCCATATATTGTATAACAATATATGTATAACTATGGATAACAGCAAATATACCAATAAATGGATCTTTTTTCGTAATTGTTTCAATGTCCATAAATCAAGGTACCTTAAAAAAATATCTCCGAAACTATTGGTTGTACTCTATATTCAATAAAAAATCATTTTGTAGATAATTAAATACTCTTTCGATTTTATCATATGTGTTTTGTACATAGGTACAGCTAAATTTGAGATATTTGCAAAGACAGATTAAATTTACGTAACGTTCGAAAATAAGAGATCCTTTCAAAAATCTATCTTGGAAACAATTAGTCGTATAATATTCATTAAAAAATGAAATTATGGGGAATTTTATCTGCTTTATTTTCGAACTGAACGTTAATTTCCAACGAATAGTTTCTAAGATATTTGCAAAAAACCGATTTTGTGCGACATTTTTTCAAGATAGCGCAGTCGGCCATGTCCTCATACATGGCGAGTTCTAATATGTTAAAAAGGACACTATTACAGACTTCTATGCACAAATTCAGCTTTGCGGCAATTTTTTCCTTTATATTGCTAAAAATCATCTAGTTTTCCTAGGCTATTTGTAAATGAAAATGAAATACAAGTTCTCAAAGTGAATTTATCTCGTGCTCCTTTAGTTTGTAGCTTAACATTCAATTTTTCACTTATAAAATCAAGATAAATATGAAGTAAAAATCTAGATCGAATTTGTCAATTATAAGAATCATTTGCTCCCATATAAAACAATGTGTCATTTTGATATATATATATATATATATATATATATATATATATATATTACCCTATTTCTTACAGATAGATATTTGATTGTATTCTGAGAAGAGATAACAAATTTCTTAACTATATAGTGAGAAGTATTTTAAATGAATTTAGCAAATGTTTAATATGTAGGTAATGCAAGAGAAAATAGAGTTAACATATGTTAATATATGTTATTTCTTTTTATAGATGTGCTGTACTTATGTTCCAAAGAGAATTTGCAGAACGCTTGGTAGCTAAACCTGGTGATAAATTATATTGTCGCTTAAGTATTAACACACAATTATTGGCACGAGTAGATATGTTGATGAAAGTTGGAAAGAATAACTTTAGACCTCCACCTAAAGTAGAATCGAATGTAGTGAGAATTGAACCAAGAAATCCATCACCTCCGATTAATTATCAGGAATGGGATGGTCTGACACGGATTGCTTTCGTGAGAAAAAATAAAACACTGTCTGCAGCTTTCAAACAAACCACAGTTGTTACTATGTTAGAGAAAAATTATAAAATTCATTGTAGTTTGAATAATAAGGTAATTGATACTATCTACACATTATGTGTTACTAAGTCTGGAAATATTGATCAAATGCTTTCTTTACATTATAATATTTCTTATATAATGTAATACTTTATATTGATTAGCATATATTTATAGATTGTATCAGATAATTTTGATATCAAGCAATTGATAGACCATATATTAGAAAAAGCAGATGCTAAGAATAAACGAGCTAGAACTATGGACATAGATGATTTTATCAGGTATAAACAAGTTGATATTAATATAGCAGTTTGTAATGTACAAGTGTATATCATCTTTAGTAGATGCATTTGTTCAACATTTAAATCTAAAGTTTATTTCTAGTATTAATTCTCTTTATATTTATATATAGACATACGCACACATACGCACACACACATGCACAATATAAACGTAACATTTAGTTTATATATGTTTAATTATACTTTATGATTGTTCATAGGCACTTTATAAACGCTAAAACATTAAAATTAATGGAAATGTATTCTTTTTCAGCTTGTTACATGCATTCAACGCGGAAGGTGTGCATTTTATATAAATTTATATATTAGGATATATACACAGTGCGACAAATATGTTCCCGGACACGAAGCACATCTCAGCAACCAGTGGCGACATCTGTGCGTTCAAACATGCATTTTAAAAGTTGAACATTTTGCTATCATCTGTCAAAGTTTCATTCATTTTGGTTGACATATAACGAAGATATGACAGTTCATGTTAAACAAGATTTTGGTCGAGGTAGAAATTTTAATATGGAACAAAGAGTTTTAAAGCGATTGATCGAAGTTTTAAAGCGATTGATGGGCAGAATTCATCGTATTCGCCCCGAATATCGTGATCCAGAAGATTGATCTTTGTTGCATGATAATGCACCGAGTCACACTTCATTGATTGTTCGTCAATGTTTGGCTCGAAATCGTGTCTCTGTGTTAAACCATCCATCGTATTCACCTGATTTGGTACACCCCTGCGACTTCTCATTATTCCCAAAATTGAAATTGAAATTGAAAGGACGCTTTTTTGATGACATTCCGATCATCCAATCAGCTTCTACACAGGCACTGGAGGCAATTCCGCAAACTGAGCTAGAACATGCATTTGAATCACTATTGAATCGCTGTAACAAGTGTATTGAAGCCAGAGGAGAATATTTTGAATAATAAAACCAAAAAATATGCATATTGTTGTTTCAATTATGATTTTCAGGTCCTGTCCGGGAACATATTTGTCGCACTGTGTACTATTTATATGTAAACTAGAGATTTTTATAAATGAAAGATTTTTATGAATATGTAAAATAAATAAGCTTTGTGAAGAAAATAAATTGTTCTATTTTTAAGAAACATTTGTTTTAAAATTAGAATTTTCTCATTATTAGGCAATTCTGAGGCAATTTTTACATGTTTTACAAAAATAAAATAAAAAATGATGTGCACATGAAAAACTATTCATGTTGCTTAGATTATTAGCTATAAACACAGACTTATATAAGTGTGGCTAAAAATACGTCGCAGCACATTTTAAAACTATAATGTATATCAGTAAACATACTTGAAGCATTTTGTTTATTGTAACTTGAAAAATATAAAGAGTCCGAATCTATATTCTATGACATTTTTTTGCTTTGGGTTTTAGATTCGCCCATGAAATATTGATATATTAAAATATAATTAAATAAATATATATATATTAATATATATATTAAAATATAATTTATATATATATATATATATATATAATTATATATATATATAAAATTATATATANCATGACAAGTGAAAAATATATAACGTTACACTTAGTATTATTTTTTAGTATTATTTTATAGTATTATTTTATATTTTTTTTATGGTTTTTCGATATAATACTTTTATTAATCTATTTTTTTATGTTCTTCCTTTTACGTTATAAGCCTCTGGCCTGTGTTACACCTGTCTCATACGCTTGTGCGCAATGATTATTCAACATACACATGGGACCTAATGCTGATTCCGAATGACGGATTTTTCGAGGTGTTTTTGTAGACAAGATTATAATAAAGATACTTTCGAGAGATTGCTTCTTCCGAGAGGAGACACGAGCATAAATATTTTGATTTCTATCAGGATCGAATCCGGGACCTCTGACATGATAGATGATAAACCAGTGTCTTGCTCGTGCTCTTCTATTTTCTATGTTGATATACTTAATTATTATCCAGTTATAACAATCTATATACTATATCAATCTATATACGTAAATGTTTGTATAATACAAATTTACAATAATCTTTACGCACATTGATATTTTTATTTTATTGTAATTTCACATTTTTTTATCTTTTTAATTACATCTCTATTATAAAACAAGATTTGTATGTTTCTAAAACATCATATTTTAGCTCATTCATTTAAAAACGATATTTTGATAATAAAACATTTTATCATTATGCAAAATGTAATGATTATTACGCAATTATACAAGATATTCATGCATAGCTCCAATTTATGTATAAAATAATCTTTATTTTTTATACGCATATATGAAAAAAATTATTTTTAACTTATAATATTTTTAGTTTTATTGATGTAAACTTCATCCCCATCATATATATTTTATATATACGCAAACACACACGCGCACTCACTCTCACACACACACACACACACACACACACACACACACACACACACACACATATATAAAATATATATAAGATGCAAATCTTAATTAAAATAATTTACTATAAGTACACATATTTACAATCTTTGGGATTCCATATAGATCATTATAATATTCCAAAATGCACAAATTGTTCTTTGATCAATATAATTATAATGATATACACACAATACACATATATATGCACAATAACAAATATATATTCTGCATATATATATCGCTGTGCGCAATGTTATATTCCCATGGAGAGGTAGCGTGATATATAGTACTATTATAGCAACAATTTTTTGTATTAGCGATGCTATGATAAGACAGTATTTTTTGTTGAAATTTGCAATGTGCAAATACAAATTTATTTTAATATATACATATTTTATCATAAAGAATAGAGAACAAGATGTTATTTTGTCTTTATTGATATATAAATGGAAATATTTTTGCGCCACAATAATAAAATAATATACAAACATTAATTTGTAAGAAAAAGAATAATCCTAATTTAAAATATTGTTGAAATTATATATATAACAAATAATAAGTATATAATTATATAACAAATAACAATCATAAAATGATCTTAGCATCATGATGGGGAACGTCTACAAACAGAATGGTACAAACTACAATAATATGAAATTAATTTGATTAAATTCTATTTACGTATATTTTATAAAAATTTGAATATCATTTTCTTAAATTAAAATTTATTTTATAGTATTAACTAACACAAAAATCGTATGTGATATTATCCCGAAGTGGAAGAAGATTGAAGACGTCGCTTCTTTTTCTTTGGTCTCGACTTTTTTTCATTTTCGGATTTTCTATATTTAGATTCTTTGCGTGATTTATGTTTTTCTTTACAATCGGAACCGTTACGATCGGAATGTTTCGTGGGATACATGTCATTTTTCGAAGATATAGACATTGTTAAAATTGTACTTGCATTGGATTGCGATAAATTAAATATTCTGCTACTGGATCTATAGCGCTCCTTATCTTTATACTTTTCTTTACGTTTTGATTTTTTCCAATGCGAATAGGATTTATTGGAATAATCACTACACTGACTACAAGATCTTAAACAATCATCTTCCGAGTCTGAAGAATAACAAATTTTTGATTTAGACTTATATTCACTTCTTGACATATCTTTATTTATTGAGGCACTGTCGTCTTGACTTCCAAACTCGTTTGTATTTCGACATTCCCGGTGCTTATGGTTCGACCTTTTATCTCGTTCAGAAGCGTTAGAAGATATACTGTTACTTCTAGATCTAGATTGTCTGTTTTCGCAGCACTTCGGATCTTTATTCTTAGACTTTAACTTTTCCAAATTGAAAGTTTTCTCTTTATTTCTCGTTGTTTTTCCACTTTTCACTGTATGATCGTTTGTTACGCTAGAGGAACAATCTCTTTTCGATTTATATTCTCTGTAACACTTCTTGGTTTTCATTTTGTTATCAGTCTCTGTGCTGCTACTGTCACTACTAGATGAATCCTCATCTGAATAGCTTTCTTCTCTTTTAATAAGTTTTATTCGTCCTGTACCTTTAGCCTGTACTCTATATCTTGGCTTTCTCAATCGTTTTTCGTTACATTTCTTTAATAAACTTTCAGATGAGCTGGAATCACTAGAACTGGATATTCTCTTTTTCTTAGATGATTTATTCCGGCTTCCTGTCCCATCTGATCTTTTATACTTTTGTGCTTTTTTCCCTGATTTCTTCGAACGGTTTCGTCTACTTGGTGTCGGATTGTTATCACTGTCGGATAAAACATCAGTACTTGACACTGAGTAAGATGACGAAGACGATCCTTTTGCCTCCTTGACATAAGACGTACTTGGTAATGATGTATTTTCCAAATGTGTTCTTCTTGTAGTTGATCTAGTAATAAAATATGTAATGGTAAATATTAAAAACCGCATATTACAATTATACTTATATTAATGCACATATAAGTAATTTTTAAAGAAATTTTATCAATGTTTAAATGATTAAAAAATTAAATGCATTGAGACATGATTTTTTTATAACTTACTGCATATTTCCATTCAATGTATGAGAAACACACACATGCTCAGTATCAGAAGAAAGTAACTCTATGATTTCTGGTGTTCTTTCATGACGTGGTTTTACGTAACCAATTATTTCACAATCGCCATCTGATTCAGAGGAACTCGATGAAACGATTAACAGTTCTGGTACAGTATTAGATGTTTCTACTCTGCGAAACATCTGTCCTGCTGCACTCGGACCTAAAATGATTATACATGCAATTTTATATGTATATATACATATATATTTTTTTAGTTGAACTGAATTTTGGATAGAATCAAATTGGATACCTCTTCTGTCCAAAATTCAGTCCAACCAAAAAATTTCTTTCTGGGCGCAAATTGTAGGTACATATGTCTTTCTCAAAAGTATCAGTCTCGAAAGTATCAGTGCACTCCTCGCCCTGATGAAGTGAAAAGTAAGGTTCAACAAAATGTTGACATTAGCAATGAAGATTAAGATACGGCGATAACCCGCAAACCCTTGACATCTTCTTTCTTGGCTGATGTTCATGAAATTGGTTCACGGATCTTGAACCATTTAAGTGATTTAAGCATTCTCTATCGGTACTTCGTAAACAATAGCAGTCATTAGGCCCGTCATATTGAATTTCCCAAAAGGCCAGAGTGCTAAAGAAAGTAGACGTATACCTATGATTTGAGCCCAGAAAGAACTTTTTTGAATAAGCTGAATTTTGGACAGAGGGAGTATCCGATTTGACAGAGAATGCCCCATATATGAGATGGGGCATTTTAACCGCCTTAGACGGATATCTCAGAAACTAAGAAAGATACATGAAAAAGTTTTTATATAAAAATTGTAGGTGTTTTCTTGGGAGAAAAAAGGTAAAAATAACAGGTTTTGTATATAAGGCATTACTAAGGTTAAATCAAGGTCAAATCGATTTTTTTTTAATGGAACATTAACACCCTATTTTTGATACTAGAATTTAATAATTAGTGTCAAGAACTTTTTAAAACACTATAATGAAATTATTTTCCATTAAATACTTTCCAAGTGTCTGACTAACTCAATATGTCCAATCACTAAAACCTCTTGAATGTTATTCAGGATCGTGTCCTAACATTTGTCAAGATCAAGATCATTAGAGGTTGTACTTTTTATTTTCATTTTTATGTAAAAATAAATTTTTAGTGCAAAAATGAAAATAAGAATAATCTCCAATAGTCTTGATCTTAACAAAAGTTATCCAGGACATGATCCTAAACAAAGATTCAAGAGGTTTTAAACAACATCAATTGGACACGTTGAGTAATATTGTCAGCGGTACTGTAATTTCTAAACTTTGTAACTTGAAAAGTACTTAATGGAAAATAATTTTATTATAATGTTTTGAAAAGCTCTTGACACTAGTTATTAAATTCTGGCATCAAAAATAAGATATTTCATTTAAAAAAAAAATTGATTTGACCTTGACCTAATTTTGGTAATGCCCCATATGCAAAATCTGTTATTTTTATCTTCTTTCCCCCAAGAAAATCTACAACTTTTATATAAAACTTTTTCCTATATCTCTCTTAGTTTTTGAAATATCCGCCTGGGGCGATTAAAATGCCCCACCCTCATATAATTATAATACATACATATAAAAGTTAAAATAATAATTTTTTTTATTTATGTTCATATGCGCATGTTAGATTAAAAATGTAATACAGGATGCGATTTGCCATTTATTTCTTACCTGGCATGCTAATAGGATGTGGCAAGGTATTCGGCATCTCAGCGTTTATTCTCAAATCAATTGCTTCAGCAAGTATTCGTACATCAGAGTTGTCAAAGACAAGACTACTGCTGCTACTGCTACTGCTACTGGATGTAGGTGATTCAATACGAGTTGCATACTCATTTGATAAACCTATAATAGACATGATAATGAACTATGTATTTTGATATTTTTTGCAATTATATAATCAGTATGAATAATTACAAACCACGTGGCAAATAAGTAACAGATTGATCATATCCCACCAAATCAAAGTTGGTTTGGGCAAAATTTAACAATTCGTGTGCAAAATGATCCGTATGTATAGCGAAAAAGGGTCGAACAATATTCCGAAATTCTGGACTTCTAATATCATATTGAGTTAAGGCCTCCATTATTATACTCAACACATAAGCAACATGGGTCGGTTCATTATTAAGTAAAACTTGCAATTCTCTATTTAACCATGGTATAAGACGATCTAATTCTTGTGGTTGTCTTCTGCAATTTAATTGACGAACAAATTTAAGTATTATAAAGACATTTTTTAATATTACATACAAGAATAAATAATAAATAAAAAAATATATTAAGAAATTTATTTACCTGTAATAATCAGCGCTACATTCACGGAAACGCCCAAATATGTCAGGTAATGAAGTAGCCCATATACCATGCCTATAAACTGTACGACGATAATCTGTAGGATTAGCACGCCTACGTCTACGTTCTTCTCTAGGCACTTGAGGTGCCATACTAGGTAATTGTTCACGTCTTGTAACCTGCTCTGGATTCAATAACACTCCGTGTCGACGACTGCCAGTCATTGTTGTTCTGAGACATTGAATAAAATTATCTTATAAGTATGCAAATTGTAATAGTGTGTATAATACATTTATTCTTTTGATGTATAAAACATATTTGTGTTATACATAAATTGTACCTGTAAACAAATCGACGAGGAGCAGATTCCCAATCAACATCAAAGTTGACATCCAAAGTAGCAGTTACTTGTGGCTGAGGAATTTGCGATGCTAATTCACGAGGTACATGATATTGATCATAATCTTCTTCTGATCTTACATTGTGTATAATTGATTTGAATGTTTGCTTGCATAAAGGACATTCTGTCTTAATTTTGGACCATTGAAGTAAGCAAGTAAAACAAAATTGGTGCAGGCAACTGTCTGTGAAAGATGTATTAACTAGTTTTCCCAAGCAAATGCTACAATTTGGAGGTGGAGAAGCTGCATCGCTTCGCTCGTTATTATCAGAATTTTGTACGAGAACTTCAGATTTTATAGGCTCCTCCACACCTGCACTGGAGTTCTTTATTTCTAATGGGCCTTCCATTGTTATCTATTATAAATGTCCATTCGTGAAGAAATTTCTATAAAATAAAAAAATATACACATATAAATATACAACAGTAATTTTTTATTCAATATTAGAATAGGTGTAATATTTGAATTAATATTAAAAGATAATAATTTATAAGATAATATTCTTGAGGCTTCCACGATGCTTTCTATATAAAGATTATGCGTATCACGGGTTTCTTCCATGCCCAGATCTATTCTTGAAATGCCAAGATTCACGAAACGTTGGCATTCCAAGAATGTAGATCTGGAAGAAACCCGCAAAACGCATAATCTTTATACATTTTTAAGATATTTTCACAAATAAATCATATGATTACTAATATAAAATGTGATAGTGAATAGAATTACGAATGCAAAAGTAAGTTATACATATATAAAAAATGAATAAGATATTAATAAATTGTAAAAAACATATTATCATCAATGTAAATTATATGTGTAATATTTAATTACTTAATATGAACACAACACTAGTAAAATCCAATTATATTTAAAAAATTTATGAAATTAATGAATAAAATCTATTTTCAACTTAATGTGTGATAGTCGAAATTTATATATAGTATAAAAAATATTACAATTCTTTCACAAATCTTTAATCAATTTGTATGAATCAGCATATATCTCGTTACATTATAACATTATTTCGTATTCTATTGCGTGTGAAATAGAAAGGTAGTAGTAGAGATTGACGCTTACAGAGCGTTTTTCATACACAGCATTCGTTTGTGCATCACAAATTTTCTCATTTTATAATAATGAGACGAAAAATGACTTCAATTCGATATAGAAAATGCTAAATGTTCGATTAGAAATCATATGGAACGATCGTTGGGATACTTGCACTTTAGATAATTACACTCGAGAAATATACTTCTCATAGAGAAACGCGTTGATGGCAGCTTGGCGTATCGTCGATGTGTTTCTTCACGTCATGCGTCAGTATCTTTTTTTCTTTATGAGCGTTGCTCTCCACCCTTTTGCTTCCTTTATTACTTGCTTTCGTTTCCGGTATTAGGTATTATGCGATATACTATAGCTGTATATATCTAAAAATCCGCAAATGTTGAGTATTTCAGAATACTTTGTTTCCACCGTGATATCTGCTACGCGAACAAATACGTTCTTACAGTAACCTCCAATAGTTTTCTACGATAAATTCCTTCGAAAACTGCGTGAGACTGCGAGAGCTGTGTGTAACGCAATGTTCCCCCCAGGATCGAGAAAAAGCTTTACCACTCGTATTCGACGAGCTGGTGCTACTGCGCATGCGTGCATTTTGTCTCATTGTCAGTCTCAATTTCATCTGGGGAAATATAAATTTTTTTTTATAGGCTATAAAGGAAACTTTTTAATTGGATTATACTCGCAGGAAGAGGGCGACAATACTCTCGTGTAAGGTTGAGAATTATCTCTTTTTGCACTTTTGAGTTATTTTGTAAGTACTAAAGAATAAAATTAACAAAAGTAATTATTTTATATGGACGTTCAATTATATATATTTAAAGGTAAAAAATAATAATCCACTACGAAAAAAATTTAGTTATACAATATTTATGAATAAAAAAATAAAATTGTAACACATTTAATTCATTTATGATTTTATAAATTATGACATAAATAAGTTCTCTTTTTTTTTACATACATTTTCTTATAATTTATGGATTATTTGAACGTAAAGAAGTCTTTTATTGTTGTACCGATAAATGAGAAAAAATCACTCATTATTTGGAACGGCGATATGTGTTCTTCGTCGCTCGATATGATGGAGCACGAACTTGTTCCATGTATCGTTGTTGGAAGAGTCTAAGAAAAAGACCGAACGTTATTTTGATAAACGTGTTTCATAAATATAATTATGTAAAATGCATTTCTATTCACTTCATAATTGTTGTGACTTGATTTTTTTAAGCATCTACGAGTAGATATAGATTGTGTATTTTTATTTTTACATAATTTCAGTTTTGTATTTTTTACTTGGGGAGAAGTATGACCAGGTTTGGAATACTCATTTTGTTTAAATCTTTTGGTAGTAAGAGGTAAACAAATATTATTGCTTTGAGTATCCTCATCCATTTCATTATCCTTTTTAAAATATATTATATTGGAGGTGTCCAACGATACCTAATATGTAATATAGAAAAATCTGTGTTAGTTCATTATTATATCTCTTAAGATAATCTACCTGTAATACAATCTATCTTCAATCAATTGACATTTTGTGTTAAACATCTCAAAAATTAATACTAGCAACTTACATATGAAAAATAATATGTTTATACCTGTTCATCTTTTATACATCTTTTTCTTTTAATAGATTTTTTTGGTATACCATCTGATGAAAACTCATTAATATTTTTATGTCTAAGTGGCTTTCTCGAGCTACTTTCTTTTCTCAAAGTTTGTCGACATTCGGTATACTGAAAACAAAATAGTACATAATATGTTAATTAGAAAAGCTAAAAGTACCAAGATTATATCTACATTTTTAATAATGTAACAAATACTTTTTTAATAGCATTTTGTATCGATTGTATCCATTCAGCACTATCCGCATTTTCTGAGTACAATAAGAATGTTTCATGCAAACACGTTATACGGAACAATTTTTTGCTCAGAACACAGGTTAAACTGCACTTGTTTAATGGTAGAACGCAAGATATGTTCAGCGATGTCTCTGGTTCACCTTTACAATACAACAGAGTGTCATTTAAAAGAACAAAATATCGTCTATAAGTTGAATTGCCTCGTCTCGAAACACGCATCAATGGTCCTTGTTTGATTAACATTCTACCAGGTTTGACAAGGTTAATAGAAGTAACAATGCACTTCTGAAGATTTAATAATTTTTGTGTTTCTTCATTTTGTGCGATTAAAGTATTTATGTGTTTCGCAGATTTTTCAATTTCAACCAGACATGCTGCAATTAAAATTTAGTTAAAATATATAATTTAGTAAAAATATACATTCAAATACATGTGAATTTTTTAGCGAATCTTAATAATATACTTACCCTGTAAATGTCGATATTCTCTATGTCTATAAGGAGTATGTTGTAACACTTGTTTAACAAGTAATTGATATCTTGGTACTCTTTGCACTGGTGTAATTAACAACGAAGACAATTTCCTGCCTACTTCTGATCTTGTTTCTTGATCACAAATAAATTTTTTAAAGACAGAATCATTCTCTTCATTTGTCTGAAAAGATAATCTCAGATAAATTTTAACATTCTTTTTGGATGCATTTTAATAAAAGTATTTTTTAATATTAAAATAATCAATGAAAATATGCACACGTATGTATTTTTGAATAAATATTTATACCAAAATATCTACATCTATAAAATATAAATAAATCAAATGAAATTAATTGCTTTTACGAGCCGATATAGGATAAAAGTGTAGATAATTTTATTCAATTAAATAATGATAATATATATATATATACATTTCAATCCTTTGTTCGGGTTCTCTTCAATATAATAATAATAAAATTTGAATAATTTAAATATATGTATAATATTAAAACAAAAACGCGCTAAAAACGCTATCAGATTGTCTCCTTATTATACATACAATATGTTTAATCTAATGTAAAATATTAGCGCTCATATTGATGACCTGATAAATAAATCACGCTAATTTTTCAAGAATCATAATCATAATTAAATTTTAATAATAATTTTTTCGTAATATTTGACAATTACCTGTAGTAAATTTAATACTTGTGTATAATCATAAGCATAAACAGAATATAATTTAAAGAATGGTGCAAGTTTGTGGAATACTCCAGCTATGTTATCAGGATTATGTTTTAATCCTGCCACCAGTTCACCACTCACATTATATAATGTCTTTATGTTTTCAGCTAGGGTGACAAGTAATGGATGGTCTAACAATTTTCTCTTGAGAATAGGTTGTATAAAAAACTGAAAAAACATATATTGTACATACACACATATACGTATATATATATATACATATGTATATATATATATA
>JAANIC010000293.1:304404-317544 GCA_017607545.1 Acromyrmex charruanus
TATATATATATATATATATATATACAGGATGTTCAGCATAACGGTTCGCACGATCTTTTAGACACTTCCGACAATTAAAAAAAAAGGTTGAAAGATGATTATCCATCTATTTCATGCGGGCTACAACATGCGATAAAAAAAATTTTTTTTAATAAAAAAAGTCAAGATCACTTAAATTTTTTAAATAGCACCATTACATTTTTTTCCATAATATTGTAGGAATCTTCAAGACGAATTCAACGCACTATCGAGATTGTCACTTTCATTGATGTTTTATTGATTTTATTGATATACATAAACAATGTATATCAATAAAATCAATAATATTTGTTCACATCAGTTAATAAGTTAACATAAGTATTCCTTTATTAATAAGTATTTGTTATGGGTATAATATTTATCACAAATACTCATTAATAAAGCAATACTTATGTGAACTTATTAACTGATGTGAACAAATATTATTGATTTTATTGATATTTAATATTAAATTTGCAGCATTATAAACATAAATTAAAAGAACTGTAATTTATATAAGCAAATGTTCAAATTGCTTGCCTCCTTCTGCAACACAAAGTTCTGCTCTTTTTAATAAATTAGTATGAGTAACAGTTATTATACTATTTTGCAAAATTATACTACAATATTACCCATATATAATTATTATACTATTATCCAAAATTGCACAAGTTGTAATTATTCTTTCTCAAAGATCTTGAATATTATTTATTGGGGTTTGATATACAAAAGATTTCAGATGTCCCCATAAGAAAAAATCCATCGGAGATAAATCTGGAGAACGTGCTGGCCATCGGACTGGTCCATATGTATTTATAACACGATTTCCAAAGATATCCCGAAAATAATTTTTTGAAAAATAATTTTTTGAACTATTCGTGCATTATAGGCTGGGCAATACCTGTCCTGTTGGAAATACATACTCCCTCTATCACAGGGAATATTTCGCATTAACTCTGGCAATTGTGAATTGAGAAAGTGCAAATATCTGTGTGATGTTAAGGTTTCTTCGTAAAAATATGGTCCAATTAAATAATGATTTAATGTATACGACACCAAACGTTAATTTCTGTATTAAAAAAATGAAAATATGTATGTATGTATATATGTAGATTAAAGAAGAAAAGAAATGATAAAACATAAGATCAAGTACCTATATTTTAATTTGAAAGTTCCGTTCTCGGATCCAATGCGGATTTTCTGACCAGAAATGTTAATTACGTCTATTGACTATACCGTTATTGATAAATTTTGACCCATCCGCGTCCACATAATTCTATCTAAGATACAAGGATTTTCTTCATAAACAGTAGCAAGCCATGCTAGGAATTCTAAATGTCGTGTCTCGTCATGTATCAGTTGGACGTAAATGTTGTACAAACTTAAACGGGTATTTATTTTCTTTAAGTATTTTATGTTCCCATAAGCTACGGAGATTTAGGAATTTTCCCCGTGAGTGTACAAGAGATTCTTCAGATTCCTCTCCCAGTGTGTGTTAGTTAGAAGACTTAAGAGTCTTATTTTGTATCAGATACCTCTAGAAATTTTTATGAATCGATACTTCCAACTGATATGTTCGTTTCAGCAGAAACAGCACAAACCAATGTATGTGGATTTGCATGAAAATAAACCAATACTATTGTAGACTTATCATTATTCGAAACTACACGACTTCGATTACAACGTTTTCCATCAGGAAATTTACCAGTTTCTCGCAAACACTGTTTAATGCTTCTAAAAGTTTTTTCTGATGGATGATTTCTATCTGGATATCATTGCATGTACAAGGCTGCAGCTTCACGGGAATTTCTTCTGCATTCATCAATATCAAGGACATGTCAACTTTTTCCGAATTAGAATAACGATTCATTGTTGTTATTAGAACAATTAATATCCGTTTCAGAAGAAGACTCGGAGAATACTAATAAGCATTTTCAGAAAGCTTTCAGTGATCATGTTTGTATTGCGATATTCTGATAAATATTATGTGTTTATGCATTATTTGTAACAGCACACAATATTTACGACCTTTGACTAGAATACAGAACATAAACACATATCTACACATGTACTTATTTAATCAAATATGCAATAAAATCAATAAAACATCAATGAAAGTAACAATAGTGCATCTCGATAGTGCGTTGAATTTGTCTTGAAGATATCTACAATATTATGGAAAAAAATGTAATGGTGCTATTTAAAAAATTCAAGTGATCTTGACTTATTTTATTTAAAAAAAATTTTTTTAAATTTTTTTATCGCATGTTGTAGTCCGCATGAAATAGATGGATAATCACCTTTCAACCTTTTTTTTTAATTGTCGGAAGTATCTAAAAAATCGTGCGGATCGTTACGCTAAACACCCTGTATATTTATATACGAATATCTAAACAAGTTAGCGTTTATAATGATATACAATGATATAATGATATATAATGATTAAATTAAATAAATATATATCTATATATCTAAATGATTGGCTAAATTTTATTTTAGCACTCTTCCTGTGCTGTGTCTTGACATCAAGATCATACAGATCCAATCTCTGGTCAAAAGGATTAAATTCTTTGACCTAAAAGAGGACCGACGAATGCACAATCTCGAAATCTGGGTAATAGCGTCGCATATCGACGATGACCCACATCTGGAACATAATCAAGTGCTTCCAACTTGTGGCACCCGCCTCAGAGTGATAATCACAAGAGCGGTGTTAGTTGCGTCCTTCCTTGGCCCCCTCCTAATTCCTTCTTTCCATCGAAATAAAAGAATCCTGGGGCCTGAATATAACAATTTATATTATCCCGTACGTCTACAATGTACATTTATAAATCACAATTATTTTCTATTATTATTAATAAATCGATTAATAAATTATTATTAATAAATCGAATCTTAAAAACAAGATTAAAAACAAACATATGACTTACTTGTTCCTCCTCATCTCATAATTTCCAATTTCTAATTTCATCAGAAACCGTAATAGTTTTCATTACAATCTTATTTATGCGTTCATGTGAATAACAACAACGACGACGATAACGATGATAATAATAAATATTCCATAAATGTTTAATTATCTATAATATATAATTTCATGAAATTTTATCAAAAAGTAATTAAAACTAATAACATTAAATGAAATTTATAAAGATACTGATATTTTCATTTATATACAGTTTATATACGTTTTTCAAATTATTACAATAATTATTTAAAAAGTCGATTTCTTCAAAACTATGGGCCAATGGCTGAAACGGCCGGATATGTGTTGTTTTTTTTCGCTCAAGAACAGCCTGTAAAAAGCGCATAAAAATTCCTGATCCTATCACTTGATGTTCCCCTTGTGAGTAAATTAATCAGATAAAACCAGATAAAAAATTTTTTATGCATGAATATGAATAAATACGAGGGGTGTTCAAAAAGTAAGTTTCCCTGCTCCGGGAAAAAAGCAAAACACAATTTTTAGGTTAAAGTAACATATGTATTTATTGTTTGACTTATAAACTATTTTTCTACATAGTCCCCTTGGACTTGAATACATTTTTTATATCTGTTCTGAAGCTTTGACAAACCTAGTTTATAAAAATCCGTGCCCTGTTTTTTAAAGAATAATTTAACAAAGTCTTTCACTTCATCATTTGAATTGAAGTGATGGCCACCCAAACTTTCCTTTAACTTAGGAAAAAGATAAAAGAAATTGGGAGAAATCAGAAGAGAGTGCTCCAAAAAAAGCAAAAATCCAGTATTCTGCTGGTAAGGTTATGGCCACAGTTTTTTGGGACAACGAAGGTGTTCTGTTGATTGATTTTCTTGAATCCGGTACCACGATAAATGCAGATCGTTACTGTGAAGTGCTAAATAAACTTAAAAGTGCCATTAAACGAAAGCGTCCTGGAAAATTATCGAGAAAAGTGTTGCTTTTTCACGACAATGCACGGCCTCATTCAGCAAAAAAAACACAAACCTTACTAGAAAAATTCAAATGGGAAATTTTTGATCACCCACCCTACTCTCCAGATCTCGCACCAAGTGACTTTTATCTTTTTCCTAAGTTAAAGGAAAGTTTGGGTGGCCATCACTTCAATTCAAATGATGAAGTGAAAGACTTTGTTAAATTATTCTTTAAAAAACAGAGCACGGATTTTTATAAACTAGGTTTGTCAAAGCTTCAGAACAGATATAAAAAATGTATTCAAGTCCAAGGGGACTATGTAGAAAAATAGTTTATAAGTCAAACAATAAATACATATGTTACTTTAACCTAAAAATTGTGTTTTGCTTTTTTCCCGGAGCAGGGAAACTTACTTTTTGAACACCCCTCGTATATTATTACATCTTGCCGTCGCATAGGTTTGGCTAGTACTTGATTAATATAGCGTTGGAATCGAGAAGAACCTACTTTCAGCCCGAATGGCATTCGTAAAAACTTAAATTGGCCAAATGGTGTAGTAAATTGCCGTATATTTAACTGAATCTTGCGACATCTTGATATGGTAAAAACCATTCTTTAAATCTAATCATGTAAAATATTTCTGATCATATAACGAATCGATTTAATTCTCGATATTCGGTAATGAATAATTATTCCTCAAAAACAACTCATTTAATGTGCGGTAATCGTTGCATAATCGCAAATCTCCGGTTTTCTTTCGTACCAGGGCAATTGATAAAGCATATTCTGATTCGCTTGAACGTATAATTTGTTTCTCTAACAGTAAATCTAAAAGAAAATGAAGCTCTTTTGGTATACGAGATTTACTGAAAAATGAAAAGATTTGCCATCCTTTAATCTTAATTTGACCTCGACATTTTTCATTGAATATTTGATATCTCCCGAATTACCGCATCTTCCGCCTCTTCATCGTAAGATGATTTCTCTCTATAAAAAAATTGTTTCAAAATGTCTCGACCTACGGAGGGCTTCATCGATCCTGCTGGTACGACTAGTAACATTACCTGTTTCGGCTCGGAATCATTAAGTGCCATTTTAACTACTACGCGTCCCTTCGCTTCTAGTTCGCTATTGTTCAACCCGTAATATCTAGTATTATCTAAAGTAATCGATGTAATTAAGCTTGTACAAAAATGTTTTTTATAAGGCTAACAAAACTACCCATGTCCAGCAATGTGTCAAGTTTGCAATTCACCGAGAAATTGTCTGTTTCGTTCTTCAGTTGGTAACTCACTTCTCTGCGGAAATTGCCGATATCTGTGTTAATCGCACTATTAACAATGTTGACATCCGCTTTCCTCTCGCCTTCGTCCTTGCCTCTCGTCTCGTTCTTCGCGAACTCCTTCGAAGGATAGTTCTTAGATTGATGTCCTGTCTGCCAACATTTGAAGTACGCTCCTCTTCCGCGTTTCGGTTTCGGACACTTTGTGGTTATATGCCCTATCTCGTTACAATTGTAACACTTCGGCTCTCGCTTCACATTGGAATCACTCTCGACTTTCTTAGTAGAACTTGCCTTCACTACGTTTCTTGCGGCTGATGTCTTTTCCGTCTTGTACATCGTCGTCTGCTCTGATCTCAAAGTAATATTCTCTATGGCTTTTAACATCATTTCTGTATTAGAGAACTGTTGCATTATTGCCTGATTTTTAATTAATTTGATCGGAATGCCATCAATCACGTAGTCGACTATCTCTTCTTTGTCTATCTCTTCTTTGTCTATTCTAGAGAATTTGTTGGCTAGAATAATTTTTTTGTGACAATATTCCAAATATCTCATCGTACTGTCACATTCTGTTTTCAAACTGTCTTCTTAGTATCAGTTTAGTTTTTTATTGTCCGTACATGCTGTCCATACGCCTTAGCAATTCATCGAAAGGCAAAAAAATATACGTAGGCATGGAGTGAAACCACTCCTCAATGTTTCCAATTAGCTTCACTCCCAGCAATAATTTAATCATGTTGTCATCCAACTGATATGTTCGTCGCGCCATTAATAATTGCTCCTTTCAACATTGGTATGAAGTCTTCTTATCGTCAAACGACGACAACATTTCTTTTAGATTGGTTAGGTTGACCTTGTGTGCTGCCATCCTCGTATTGGCATTACCAGCGGCGGAAGTCGATTCCATATTCGAACGCAACTGTTCATTCTCTCGTCGCATAAGTTCGACTTCAAGTCGTAATAATTCTCTCTCTCGCTTATCGAGTTCACGTTCTTTCTGCAACAGACTCGCAGATGCATCTTGCGAAGTTCTTTAGGTGACGAACAACTCCCTCTTCCGCTCATCTCCTCCTCAAGTTCTTGTATCCATCGACGGGTAGGATCTGCTTCATCTAATCTCGTAATTAACTCATTCTTGTTACCGCTGACATTCGACAACTAAATCTGAACATGAATGTTCACAACTAACATGAATGTTTTGGGCTCCTTCATTGTGCTGTGTCGGCAATTCTCTTATCTCGTCACCTTACTGCCTCGATTTTCGAACATTGCGCCTCGTTACGCGCGAAAGTGAGGCGTTTTTGCTTCCGCAACTTTTATCATCGCCAAACTGATTCTCGCGGCTTTCTGCACTTATGCACACTTCTGTCTAACGTATCCGGTATGTGCTTTTGCAATTTCTCGTAACCGTCGAACTGATTCTCGCGGCTTTCTGTATTTATGCACACTTCTGTATTTGAATAAGCAGCCGATCGCCCACTCAAATTCCGCAGGTTTGCACGTATGCATGACTTACACCTGCCATATCGTACTTGGTATCCTTAACTTAAGATCTTATTCCTGATTCGCCTTCGGACTTATCCTCGTATGCAACGAATCCTTGACTTATCTACTTGCTCGTCGAATCTTCTCATGCCTTCCCGAACAGGCCTACTCGATCTTGTTAAGCCTCACATCGATCTTACCAACCACGAATCCCACTTCTGATTTTGTAAGGGTCTTCTGTCGTCAGGATATACCAAAAACAATGATTTAGATTTGTGATTTACGAGATTGTATTTTACAAGAACGCCAAAACAATTGTCTTTCAATATGGCTGGTTTCGGATTGCTCCCCTCTTGTCGGGCCTCCGCATAAGGACTAAAATGGCTATCAGGACTGAGCTCATTACTCAAGGAGCGTAAATTTCTTTATTTGACTCTTAGTCGCGCTTAAAAAATCATAAAACGCATAGGATAACTTCCCATGGTAGCCCTGCTACAATGGTTGCCCTGCACGCAAAACTAGTTGTATACGGTAACCATCTGTTTTACCTAGCCATATTTTCCGCGAGAATAACAGAATTCGTCTGGAGGAATCTTGGCTCTTTAAAGAAAAACGTAAATCACTTCTTTTCTTCTCGAAATTCCTCTAACGATGTACTTTAGATTAACAACGATAGGACGCTTTAAAAATCATAAATCTCGCGTGACATTGCAACTAACTTTTGCATCCTAGACAAAGGGCACAATGCCCTTTTTTCGGGATATAAATAGAGGTTCCGCGGAAACACAAAGCGTCAGTACGAAATTCTCTGCGCGCGCGCATATGTTATTTTATATATATGCATCAATAATTTACTAAATAAAATATATGTAAAAAAACAGTGCAATTAAAATAATTATCTTCATTTGTATTCATATGTAAATAATATGGTACGTTTCTTGTTTATGAAGAAATTATTTCAACAAAATTGAAATAATTAATATCATATTTATTTTATTAATATTCTTCCTCTCAAAAGAAAAATCTTTGACCAGGGCACGTATGAACGTTTATTGATATGGACCTGAATAGGTCGATAACTCAGATCATTTCTATGATTCAGCAACACACTTTTCATGATAACGCCGCTGTCGAAATATCGCGGAACTAAAATACTGCTCGGTTTCATGGCTTCACGTCAATTTCACTCGTAATATACAAACGAAATTTTCGGAGACTCTTTTCTCTTATACTTCTATCTCGTTTCTAAAAGCATAGGATTGTTCTTTCAGGTTTTCTGCAATTCGCCAGCTACTTCTTATGAATGTGCAAGATCTCTTATATGTAGCACTTATATTGTGACATGTTGACTACAGAAACCGATAATAAAACTAAGTCTTCAATTTTCTTTCGTTTTTCGTATTCAATTGTAGCTGGCGAATCATTGTCGATACTTTAATTGTGGAGAAGGATTTTTCAATCCATAAAAACAATTAAGAGAAAAGTTTAATAATTAATAGTAAAACAGGATCCACACTCCAGCATCCCCTTAATATCCTACTGAGGGTAATATATCATACTATACGAGATCTGTTCAAAAACTATCGCGAATTTTGTGTTTTTTTAAAAATTATTTATTTATTCATGAATATGTATTTTGTCCCCTTCAAAGTAATCCCCATCAGATATTATACACTTGTGCCAACGTTTTTTCCAATCCTCGAAGCACTTCAAAAAATCATTTTTTGTGATCTTGTTCAGCTCCTCCTTCGATGCCGTCTTTATCTCCTCAATCGTAGCGTAGCGTAGTCCTTTCATGGGCCTCTTCAGTTCCGGGAACAAGAAAAAGTCACAGGGGGCCAGATCTGGGGAATACGGTGGCTGCGGCATCATTAGTGTGTTGTTTTTGGCCAAAAATTCGCGCACAAGCAACGATGTGTGAGCAGGGGCGTTATCATGGTGCAAAAAAATTTCGCGGCAACCCGTCTCATGCCCAAATCATTGGTAAAAATCGAATGGCATGAGCCAATCGATATGTTTAGGTCCTCAGCAACTTCTCTAACGGTGATTCGACGATTGGCCAATACTATTTTCTTCACTTCATCAATGTTTTCGTCTGTTGTTGACGTGCTCGGGAGTCCGGCACTCTCTTCGTCGTTCACATCTTCTCGGCCCTCTGAGAACATTTTGTACCACCGATAAACGTTGCTTCGGTCCAAGGTAGCTTCACCATATGCCACAGTCAACATTCGGAATGCGTCCGCGCACTTAATTTTGTTTTTCACACAAAATTTGATACAGATTCTTTGATCCATTTTTTGGAATAGGCAAAAATCGAAGACGAGCCAAAACACGTGCAAGCAAAGCAGCTGTCAAAAATTAACTGAACATTCAAAATGGCCGAACTTGTCGGCATAAGTGAGAGACATGAGTACCAACATAACGCCACAAAAAAATCGAAAATCGAATATATGTAACCCGCGGAAATTCAAAATTCGCGATACTTTTTGAACAGACCTCGTACATACCTAATATCGTGAATTATGAATAATAAAGGTTATAAAGGTATTGTTGATTAAATAAAGTCATGATTAAGCATTTTGCAACAATGAACAAAAATAAAATTAATAACGAATTTGATTGGACGCCCTCAGTCCGCATTAATGTACATTAAAACCACCATACATACACAAAATAACGTAAATATATGTTTATAAATAAACATAGAAATCGATTAAATTGTGAAATACTCAATACATTATATTGTACTGTTAGGTAAAATATGTATTTTAATTCGAAATATTTGCATTCATTCATTTTAACATTCGTGAATCAATATTTTTGAAAATCTGAATCCATTTCAATTCATTTCAATCCATTCTCATTTGCTGGGTAAAAAGACTGATGTGATGAATTAAATTTGGAGGGGTTTGCTTGATTATGGAGGCTGCATCTCCTCTTCAAAGAAACTCGTAATCTCCCTTGAGAAAAGAAAACTGTTAAGGTGTGTTTAGTCAAGAAAGATGTATAAAATGAGAAATAAGGAATCCTCATTCCTCAAGGAAAGACTATGCATACGAGTAGTAGTGAATACAAGTTTCCACCGAGGATTAAAGATAAAAATTGAAATTTCACCAATGAGGACAAAGAAGTTTTAGCTTGGTCTTCAATCTTTCAATCTTTAATCTTATTCTTTAATGTGTAGTTTGATTCCGGCCTTAGAGTTGGGTACAAGAATTGACCAATCACAGTCGAGTATTCCCCTGTTACAGTTTAATGACAGGGAATGCTCGACTGTGGTCAGTTTTTGTACTCTGACCCAACTCTAACCCTCGGTGGAAACTTAGTCATTGATAACTTATTACATAGACACTGTGCAAAAATAAATAAATATAAAAAACACTACCTTTTTTCATGTGTATATTTGTCCATACATCTATTAAAAACTACGATACATCTTTCCTGAAAATTTTTAAATCTTCTAAAAAATACTCTAAATTAAAAAAAATCCCCTAAAAAATACCCTAAATAATTTTTTCTCCTATTTGTCCCTTGACACAATTAAAAATCCCCTAAATTTAGAGGAAAATTCCTTGATCTGGTAACATTGTCTCCACTTCATTGTATCCACACCTGTTCGAGAGGTATACAGTCCGCGATTCGACCAATCAGCGACTGTGTTACGTGCCTGGGTATTTGTACAAGGTATTTAATTTACTTGTCGGGAATTGGCGAGCAACCGTGGAACGACGATGAAACCACAATAGTCAGCGACTCCGCACAATAAAAGGAACAGGGAACAAAGAACAAAGAATAAGAATTTCAACCTATCAGAAACTATTCTGCAATACATGATTTCTGATAGGTTGAAATTCTTATTATCTGTTCTCTGTTTCTTTTATTGTGCGGAGCCTCTGACGATCTCTCATGCTGGTTTTACACTGGATCCGACGTGCTTCGTACGACGTGGTTGCTATGCAATAAAAAAATGGGATTCTGCTTCGTATCATCGGCCTAGTTTCCACCGAGGATTTAAACCGGATCAGAATGTAAGAACCAACCAACTATAGTCTAGTATTCCCCTGTTACAGTCGTACGACAGGGGAATGCTCGACTGTAGTTGGTTGGTTCTTACATCCGGTTTAAACCCTCGGTGAAAATTAGGCTGTCAAAAATAAAATTCTGCTTTCTGATTGGTTGCATAACGTACGACGCACATCGGGTCCAGTGTGAATCAGCATCAGACGTCATTCTAGCTCAAGAAGAGTATAACTAACCGTTAGCAAGGATTCGTCCTCTAGGGAGAATTGCGGCCGATCCGCGGCGTAACACGCGATTGTGAATCTGCACTGTGCGCGTATGGACAAGTTTGCTGCGGATTGTACCTTGTGGATATGGGCCCGTATTCAGAACACGTTTTTATCGATAAAAGCGCGCTTTTATCTCTGAAATTTTATAGTATGCGTAACATAACATGCTATAATTTGCTAATGGCTCCTGCATACTGGATTCGGAAACGCTTGCCGCGCGGCAAAATGTGATGCCGTAGCCAATAAGCTTACAGCTGTAATGTGTTTATGGTTGCCGCATCTCATTTTGCAGCGCGGCAAGTGTTTCCGCGTCCAGTGTGCAGGAGCCATAACATCGCTGTAAGGATGAAATCACACGGTGCGGAAAACGACTGCGGAATAAAGAATGCATCATAGAAGCAACCAATCAGCGTTATTCTGCGTTATTTCGAATAGCGCTAATTGGTTGTTTCAATGACACATTCTCTATTTCGCAGTCCTTTTCCGCATCATGTGATTTCTTCCTAAGCGCGTTCTGAATCCGGGCCACGATCTACAGTGCAAACGAGTGCATACCAGTGCATATTGCACGTCAAAACATACGCGACGATGAAATGACAATTTCGTGAATATCGTCGTATTTATTAGGTAAACACGTAACTTTCGCACGACGATTTGATTTACAGTAGTGGAAGACGCAACGGTGTCATCGAAATTACATCTTTGGCGTATTTCTCGCGATCTCGTCACGAGGTATGACGTACCAGATTCGTTCTCGAAAAAGCTGAAAATTTGGCGACGTTTCACGTTAAATGTCATATGCCGACGTATTATTGCGTATTATCTTTCTTTATGGAATATATCTACTGTAGATTACGGAAGGAATTAATATGATTGTTATATGGTTTGGATAATTGGCAGGTTTTCTTTTTTTTCGATCAAGAAATTACGTAATAAACAAACGTAATAAATAGCAGTCACTGTCACTGTTTTGCATATGCATTTTTGTGCGCGACTCGTTTCATTATATTCAATGTAATTATAAATGTCTTGTTATAGGCATATTTAAAAGAAAAACGCTATCAAGTTCTTTTTATCTTGTTCAAATATTTAAATGTTATTGCAAAATAAATAGGTTATGCAAATCTAATATATTTTACAAGTTATTTGGATTGAGAATAAATTTGTATCTTCATATTCTTCCAACTTTTACATTTTAATTTTTATATATATTAATTAATTTACTTATTTTGCTAATTGTTAATTAAAAATTTTCTATTTATGTTTTAGGGCTTGCTACAATGCTTATATACATTAATTGGAAGTGACAAATTACATATGTTTAAATATGATGATTTTTATGTAAATAATTATACGAATTCTTCTCGTATTTGTGGGCACTACTTATGTAATATTTAAAAATGTCCCAAGGAGAGGGTGCTGCTGTTGCAGTACCTAATAATCAAAACGGTGCGGTAGCACATAATCTTCACAGTCTTGCTGGTGTTATAGGACCAGTTTTAAATAATAATAACATGAATATAGCTAGAAATAACAATAATCAAAACCCGCTGATTAATGTACGGGATAGATTATTTCATGCATTATTTATCAAGGCAGCTCTAGCCTACGCACGAACATTTCCAAGGCCTGTTAGGAGATTTATAGAATTTGTAGTCCTTTTAAAGGTATGCACAAGACCTTTATTATTTAACATATAACTTATTTACAAATAACAAGTTACTAATATAAGTAAATGATTTATATAAATAAAAAAAAAACAAAAAACTAAAAATTTAAAACTAAAATTATATACTAAAGTTTTAAATAAACAAAAAAAGAATAAACTATATATATATATATATACATAAAGATATCATGAATCTCTTGTTTACAGGCTATATTGGCATTTTTTGTATTGGCTTATATTCATATAGTATTTTCACGTGCACCAACTAATTGTTTAGAACACATAAGAGATGAATGGCCACGAGATGGTATACTGAGAGTGGAAATTCTTAGAAATGGTGGTGAAGATTATAGTATAGAGAAAAGTTATGCCAAAGAAGAAAAATTGAGACAAGAAAAAGTTGATGATTTAACTAATGCTTTAGGAATATTAACTGGAGATGGGTGAGTTAAAATATAAATATTTACAAAATATAAAATTACATTAATGTTTTTTTAAT
>JAANIC010000293.1:329597-362606 GCA_017607545.1 Acromyrmex charruanus
TAATATTATATCAGTTATATAAATAAAAATAAGTCCATTATAGCATATTTAAATCAAATTTTTGACACTTTTTATGTGTCTGGTACGTTTCGGAGATTACTAATCAGATATGATGCATTTTCTGAGATTAGATATTGAAGATAAAAAAATTTAAGGAAACAGTCCAGTTATATCTAATCAGTACAAACTGCTCAGATAATTATCTGCACAAATATTTGCAATAAGTATTTGTTATTGATTATGTTACTTCTTTAATGTTGATAGGAGTTTTTTTTAATGGAGCTATAGAAATATAATGCTATTTTGTTATATTGTTATCTGAAAGAGTGATAAGATAATGAAAATCAGATAAACTGAAATTACTTATCGCTACAATGTTCTTAAACTTGAAAATCAAATATATAAATGCAATTTATCCTTTAAAAATTATACGTTGTATACTTTATTTTCCTCTTTACTCTTATTTTTCATTAATTAGCATTGATGCAAATCTTACTGATTTTTTTATATTTTTTTGTTGAAAATATTACTGTACGAAAATTAATTTCGAACAAATTTATAGCGTTTTCAATATTTATAGTTACTTTAATATTTATAGTTTAATATTTATACTTTAATATTTATACTATACTTTAATATTTATAGTTACTTTAATATTTATAGTACTGTTTTGTAACTTAAATAATATTTAAGGCAATATTCAACACTCGTATCTTTTTATTTTCTATAAGTGATTTTCCAATGTGATTACAAATGGTTAAAAACTTGCAATTTCGTATTTAAATCACATTTGAAAGTATCAATTAGTTATATTTTTTATAATACTATATATGATTCTTCAAAACAATAGTTATTAAGTAAATGATTTTTGAAAAGACTTAATTATTGACGAATCAAAAAGTTTTTATTTCAATTTAATTACTGTTTTCGATAAGTTTGATAAAATAGCGCGTGCTTGATGATTTTTTATGGCCAGTTTCGGAATTAGCTTAAAAAAAGAAAGGGAAATCTGAAAGTTTAAACAGAGGCATCGAAGAAAGTTATTTTCGCAGGTTAATCGTTTGAAATACAAATTTACATAGAAAAACAGCGTGAAGAGTAGCATGCCTTCTCCATTCATTTACGAGTTTGGGTGTTTCATATTATACAATTTGTATTCCGTTCAAGTTTCGCTTATTTTCCATTTTTTATTCGTGCTTACGATATTTTTGCTAGAAGTCTATTTTTGTTAATATCAATCCTTAGATTTTTTGCTTTTCATGTTTTTTTTTTGTTTATATTTTCTGATTAAATTACTTCAAGTGTACAATTAATTTTACCTTCAAAAATTAAAATGGCAAGTGTTAAGATTACTTATTAACTTATCCACATACACATGAACCTATGTATATATGTATATATGAGAGAGATTTACTTATATAAAACATTTAATGCTTTAATTTTTCTGTATTATGTATCTATGATATTATTTTATATATGTCTCAAAATTAAATGTTTATAGGATCTATTTATATATAATAAATACTTTATATATTATAGTTATTTACTTATATTAAGTATTGTATTTGCGTATTTAATCAGATTAAAGTGAATTTAAAAAATTGCATTATTTTATTTGAAATTTTTACATAAAATTGAAATACATTGTTTCACGTGCCTCGGTAGATCGAATTAGTAAAACGTTACGAAATGAAGGAAGTTCCGAGATTTGAATCTTAGCGGGGGTAACATTTTTCGCAATAAATTCTTTACAGTGTTTTAAAGATACTCATTAACATTATGCTCATTAACAATAAATTGCTTGTCAATTTAATTTTGTCATTTAATTTGTGATTCCAGCTTAGGATTGTTTCAAGACTGATAAATATTATAATATAATATAATCGGCGCGCAGTTCGTTTGAACCGGTAATTATGAAAATTTATATAAAAAAATTATTAGGCATCAAGATCCGTTTTGATCGAATGTAGTCTTTTTTACTTATTTTTGTGTTAAAAATTTCTCGCTCAATTTTCGCTGACTATTGTTTGCATTATTTTGAATTTTTTAGTTTGATATTTTTTTAAGATTTTTGCTTCCAATATTGATGTCAAATGTAGAGCGTGATTGAGTCGAAACATCATGTGTTCGTTCTTTACAAAAATTAAAGATGCATAATTCTATGTAAATTTTGTATTAAATTTTCTTATTAAATATTGAATAAATTACGATATCGTTAATATTGGTAAATCGAAGCTTAATATAATTAACTTGCAAGCTGTTTAAGACACGAGCTTTACAACTGCTTTCTGTATATAATGTATTTAATATAATATATTCGGTCTAATTAGAGCGGAAGCGAACGGATAGAGAGCGGTTAAGATAAAAAAGACAATAAGAATAAACGTAAAAGATATACGTGGCGCTGGTTAGAGAGGGGATTATGCAGGACAGGACGAAGGATTGCGGCAAGTTTTAATAACTGGAGGGTAGAGAGTTAGTAGGTGATAAGTTAAAATCTAAAATTCATTAAATTGAACCGCCAGGAGTGTCGCGCAAATTTGTAAAGTACAACGCTGTGTATCCTATAAAGAAGGCGCGGCTCGCGGTGGGTCGTCTAGGACGAGTGACGGTATTAACTTTTTAATTGCTTTGTTGCACCCATGGCGGGCGCGGCACGGGACGATGCGATTATGAATTTTTAATCTATCCTTGAGTCTTGACTCTCCGTCTTGCAAGATGACGTTGCAGATTATTCGAAGAAGTCGTAAACACAAAATTGTCACGCTCCTGTCAATCTCTATGTTGAATAACGGTGAATAAATGCTTTGAACGATTACATGTATCTTCTAATATATTTATCGGAAAGATGGGCGTGAGAAATAAATCAATATTAAGTATGCGAGGAGTGCTTAAAGCGTCGATAGAAAGTTCCGTGGAATTTAAATCAGGATTGATGAAGTTTCGAAATTAATTCGTATCAAGCTTTGAGTTGACTCGTCGAACGCGACACGATTCCTTCACGGTGTTGCTAAACTTACGTAATAACCTTCTGCTCGCGAAGTCTTCACCACGATGTGCCTGATAAATATTAAATTCAAGCCGTTCCTCGACCGGAATAACGATTTCTACATAGCGTTCTATCTTGCGATGAACTTACGCGATGGCGTGTACGTGTACGTGTACGTGTGCGTGCGTGCGCGTGCATGTCGTGTGCGTGTGCGTGTATGTTATATATATATATATTTTTTATATATATATTATATATATTATTATATATATATATGTATACATATATATATTAGGTCATTTAAAAAGTATCCGCGGTTTTTTCATTCAAAAATTGAACAAAAAACCACGGATACTTTTTAAATGACCTAATATATATAAAATGTTCTGTTTTTTTTAATTTCACACATATGGAAAATTGTTTCGCTATACATGTTTCTTGAGGAAATAATTCAAATATGGAGATTAGAAAATATAATAGAAAATATTTTATCTTGTACATGCTTATGTAAGTTTGACACTAAAACTCGCATTTCTATCATTTGTTTCAGTTGATCTTATACAAATGCTGGAGTTTAACTTAACTGTGTCATTGCCAGCTGCTTCCCTATTGACAGTAGTCTTGGCATTAGTAGGTAAGTTTTATATACTTTAAGTACCTATATTTTTAATTATTTGTGTTGGTATATTTTATTCTTATTTGTGTCATGTTTTTTTGGAAATCGTTTCATAGAAAATGAAATATTTTGATTGTATAACATTTGCACATTCATTGGAATTTACATTTATATTCAAACATTTTTTGGATTTTTTTTGTTATTATTCTTTGCTTTTCAATTTTTTGGAAGTGTTCGATGAAAGATGATTCATTTTAGCTGGAATAATCAATCAGCCGTGAATTCTCAAGTACGTTGGAGTTTGGTCGCGACGTGCGAGTGAAATATTAAATACCTTTTTACTAAATCACGACTACTCTTGCTCTCTCGAATTCTCGCCGGTAGGACGTTAGCTCGGTTACAAAGCTGATTGGCCGGGACGGTTAACCCAGGATTCTGCATAAATTTCTGATGAAGGCGCAACAGTTGGGTAACCCGCTCGGAGCCCATTTAACAGCAGTGGCGGCGGCGTTGCGCGACACCCATTTCCATTTCGACCTGAATATCTTCTCTTCACGCTTCGCGTGTCCACTGGCACCAATGGTCCAATTGACCTGCATAAAATACGACGTCTCTGATCCTCTCATCTATCCGACGGCTCTAAAAACATTGATAGAGTCTGAATTTACGATCTTTGTTTCCTCTTTGCATTGCGAGACTTTTGTACGCAATAAATTATTTCTCTCGAGAAGTACCTCTTTCAGTTTGTTAATGAGTTTCAAATCCGTTCTCTCACAAATTTTCACGCTATTCATATAATATATTTATTGAAACATTAGATACTGTTTTACCTTACCATCTAATCTTGATTCCTATTTCTATTTGTCTGGAACACAACTGCCTACTTACAAACACAGAGAATTCAATTATAATACATATATTTCTCTACTTGTGTGCTTGCAGTGCGCGCGCGCGCGCGCGCGCGCGCGCACACACACACACACACACACACACACACATACACATACACAATATTTGTGATATATATTTTTCTTCATGTTATTTATGAATTATGCTATAATAATTAGTCATTAATTTTAATTAAAAAAACAAGATTGCAACATATTTACCGGATTTCACAAAAATGATTTATATACAGTCTAGTAGGGTATCCATTCATCTATACATATACCACCAGTTGCGCGGTCAGCAAGCAGCTGAACGAAATGTAGCAACAGAAGTGGTAAATTTCCGCATTCCTCCCCCGTTGCGGAGATTGCCAAGAGATGTACAAAAATTAAAATATACACACACACACACACACGCACGCACACACGAGAGTCACATAGTTGAAAATAGAGAAAAGGAAAAGAAATCTTAGAGAAGTTGTTATCTGGAGTAATAGGTTCCAATTCCTGTGTCGTTTCCTGCTCTCTCCATCCGTCATTCTGCAGTAGCTCTCTCAGCTTTCTCTGGCGTCTTCATCATATGTTACTTTTTGGTCAAAGAGAATATATCGTTACTCTTTCCCTTTCTTGTATTTTAGCATTTCTGTATCCTTTAATTTTTTTCAATTTTTTCCAATTTGTACGATAATAAGAAGCGTGGAAAGCACAATGCTGTGTAGTATTTCTTTGAATAAAAATAAAGTTCTAGGGGAATATTCATGCAATGTCTTTGTAATAATATAATTCGTTAGAAAAAGTTTAACTTTTGGAAGCAACTTTGTCATCTTTTACATCTTTGTATTTTTGCAATTTTTTAAAATAATCTCGAAATGTATACCTTACGTTAGCATTTAGATTACACGTTATATTTGGTGTTCTTGCGTAACGTTTTCTCAACGGTATTTGCCATTCGGCTCGGCATGTTCTTTTTCAATTTTCATCCTTGCGTTTACGTCGTTGATGGGCAATATTTTGTCTGGCTGGTGCCTGTGGCATCATCAGCGTGAATTCACGTCAAATCGTCCACGCGTCGTTCGGCATTTGGCATCAGGTACGACGTGGAAGACGATTTTGCATAATGGAACGTCAAAGAACGAAGGCACACCGGCGCCTCTGTGCATCAGTGACGCATGATCGGCCGCCTAACATGCTGTAAACACATTTTCAGAGACGGTCAGAACACGTTGTACTCGCACCATTCCGTTTATCTGCTTATAACGTTGATGCGAAGCTACCGTATACGTATTAGCATATTTTGCACAGGCGCGTGAGCGCGAGCGTCTCGGTCTTGGTAGATTAGAGGGAATAAATAGCATTTAATAGCTTCACTGTCATTGTGATAAAGGAATCGCAAAATTCCAAAATATTTACGATATGGATTAATCCGGATGTATTATAATAAAAAATGATTGAAATCGGATTATCTTTATGCATCTTTATACATCTTGTTCCGTATGACATATCAAGTAAGCTTTTCATAAAATTATGTATTTTCACAATATCGTGATATCAAATAAGTATAACTCATTCTTGTAATACTACGATTAGGCAAATTATTGCGATTACGGTTTCGCATATGCGAGGTGCCGACGTATATGCAATGGAATGGCTAGATCATGGCGCTAGAGCAGATTAAACTACAGTCTATGACCCCCTGCTTCGCCAATTCTAAAGCCGCTTCTGCTGCCAAAGCACAATATAGCGTCTGCAGCAGGGAAGATCCTGGTATAGCAACGGATAATTTGCCCGGGATTCGCTACTCTATGATACCATTCTGCTTCTGACATGCGACGGTTAATGCGAGTCCTGATTGGTCCTTGATTAAATCTTCCATGCTTTGACGAGTACGATTTCGCTCCTAATTATCTCGTCAACAGTTACTTCGCGAAAGGAGATCTGCGAGTTTATACAGTCGAGCATTATACAAGACGCGAATGTGTCTCCAACGAAGATAGGACTACCCGTATAGTTTACAAGAATAGAGTAGCTAACAATTATATAGATCTTTAGTGGTAACCGATCCGCAACTAGCTTTGTAAACTAATTTCAAAGAAATTTACGGCTTTTGTCTTCGAGATCAGATTAATCACATTCGTTTCACAAATTGTAATAATAGGTTTTTTTCTCTCATGTGATACTTCTGAATTTATCTAAGATTAGTTTTCATACGGGATATAATAATTAACATAGAAACAAGTGATTGATGAATAAGCGAAACATGTTTGATATTATTGTAGAGCAGTCTTCGGCAAAAGAATTCCATAAGGATCCATGAACTGCAGTCACTTTTATTTATTCGCATTCGATCAAGTACGTCGAATCTCGCGTTCGATCAAACTCAAACGTGTTCGTACAGTGGTCGGTCAGCGGAAAATATTATGTCTATTAGATGAGGAGAGAAAAGGGGGGGGGGAAGTAGATTCAGCCGAGTTGTGTACAATATTGGTACCGACCAAGCTCGACTCGATGCTGATGACACGTGAGCGATGGCCGTACACAGTTGACCATTGATTAACCACATTATTAGCTATCGTCTCTTCAGAAAATACGCGCGACGCACATTCTACTATTATTTTGCATTGCGTCAGATATGAATTTATGCAATATACGCATGAATTGCATCATCCTTCGCGCGACTAATCGCAGCTAATGGATGAACTTGGAACAGCGCGCTCCAAGTGTGTTCTTATATGTAATATTTATGCAATTATAATATTTCAATGATATTTAATTTCCTTCTTAGAAACCTTATAACGCAACGTTATTTTATTTCTAAAATTGCCAATGCTCTCGTTACCTTCGAAATTAGATATTAACTGTAATATTTATCTTAAACATGGAGATACGTGATAAAAGTCGTAATCAAAGTTGTAGTCAACTTACATATTATTGAAATTGTGCAATTACTTAACTATTATCTATGAATTTTTGATATATTTATGAGACGAAATAAAGATGTATTTGTATAATATTATATTTAGAGCATTTGGCATTTACATCAATATTGTCATATACGAAATATCTAACAAAATCAACAAGGGCACTAATTTCAAATCGTTACCTATTTACAAGGTCTAAGTCTACGCTCGATCAGTCGACACCGACATTGAGCGTTGGCGAGCCGTTGGACAGCGTGAAACAATTACGAGAACTCATGCGACAACCGTGCGTGTAGTCACGGCTTCGAATTAGTTATGACTCGTGAACCTTCTGTCAGTTGATAATTGAACCATGCCGTTTCGTCAATTTTGACCACGATATTTTGCGCAATCATTCATGTCTTTCGTTTCTAAGCTGCTAAGCTTGAATGCGATTGCAGCTAAATTAATGTAGTTTCACCGTAAGAAAAATACTAAATATATTGTAAATTGCAACGTTATACCAGTGCAATTTCAATCTCGAAAGATTATTGGACGTATATCGTAGTTACTGTTTGTCATATCTGGAATTTGAGCGTTTTTATAAAAATTGAGGAGGAAAGAGAATGGGGATATGATCGGGAGTTAGATGGTTCTCCGGCAGGAAACCGTGTTAAAGGCTTACCTACACGGTGAGCTAATGCTCGACTAGTATGCATTTAAACGAGTGCATTATCCGATGTTAACGATCCTTTCGGCACAGGCCAATATGTAACTGATTCATGCGCATTCTGTTGTTAACAAAGTCGCATGAATGGATCCCAAGTTGCTTTAATCCTTAACTTGGAACAACATGGAAAAAGTCGAGGCAATTATGTCTTTTCTATAGCTTTTTCTACAAGCAATTTGAGATATAATATTTATTATAGTATATGAAATATTTAGAAACATGAGAAATAGGCGAAAAAGATTACTGCGTTGGAATTACTATTTTTAATTCTTTATTTATTTTTTTTATGTGAAGGAAAATTTCAGAATTTACGTACTTAATTAGTCGGTATTCATGAATTCAATGGATCCGAACATTTTCTTCAACTACGTTTGAAAATATTTCTAACAAATATTTTTAACTTTATACAATTTTAAGTTACATAATCTTATTCCTTAGATTTTGATCTTCAAATTGAAAAAAAGTCCGTTAATTATGTTAACTTTAAATAAAGATAGTTTAATTTAAAATATACCGGATCTGCGAATACCAATTAAGGAAATTTCTGAACGAGTATTGATTAGAGTTAAGTTAAGAGACCAGAAATTTCATTTGTGATCTTCTCACATTTGTGATACTTGACATTGTGGATAAAAAAAATAACAAATTGATCGATCGTTTTCGGTCAATTTTTGACAGGAGAAATTGATCCCAGATTTATCAAAGGATATAGATGAAAATAAACAGGATAGCATTCTTTGTAGGTAGCATTTGTATATTTGGAAAAAATCCCAATGCAAACATTACTTTTTTGTTACAATAGCGGCATAAATGATTTCCTTTTCTTCGTGAGACAATCGGCCGCCCTGCTCTCTTAAGAAGTAATTTCTCACTTTGTCGAGCTACCCCCGTGAGCGCTGTCAGACCACGTCTCTTTGTCGATTTGTACTTCTGTATCTTGGCCGTATTGCGTCCCGGATACGAGCGACGTGAGCCCCGCTTGTTAGCATTCCCGGGGCGTTGTTTTCTTTCCATGTTGCGTCGCGTTGTGTCCGATAGAGAAACTAATTATCTAACGTCGCGCCCTTAGTCTCAAGACCATTCATCCTTGCTGGCCGCGCGTCTGTGACACTTTCATCTAGCACTGCCACGACGATCTCCCACGTAATATACTCGCACGTCTACTTTCTTCCGACTGATAGGAATATTTTTCGAAAATCGACTAAATGGAATCCGACTGGATTTATAAATACCAATATCGACTCGGCCACGTATCTCATTGAAAATGAAGGATGGTAATCGCACATAAGAACGAATGCTTTTTTTTTTCTTTTTCGCGATTATTGTGCTTTATATTAAGTGTTTTAATATTATTTTCAAATGACATAAAAACACTTTTTTCTATTTTTCTATGAACGTTCATGTATCGTTATACTATATATCTATATCCATTAAATCATTAGAAAAAAAATACATTGGCAAATATAATATTGTATACATATGTATTTTTTTATTCTCATTGTTTTTTTCACAGACATTTTAATTCGTAATAATGTTTCACTTGTTAAGTAAGATTGAATGTTTAACGTTTGTGTAGCGATAAGATAGATCGATATGGTACATCGTTTTTACAACATAACGGCTATGCATTGACGATAAATTTACGAAAAACGAATCTTGCTCACTGTCGGAGTTTTAATTGCGTGGAAAACTGTCCACTAATATAGGACACATTCGTATCCGTTCGATTACGTTAGAATCGATTGTTCTTTTGACATTATTTAATTTAAAGTATTATATCAGTGTTATATTATTGTAATTTATAAGCACATTATTTTTAAAAATTTTATGAAAAATATAAAAGAAATTTTATATTTGGTGCAAAATATCGAACAACAGCGGCAGCTTTTTTTTAATCGTCATTACTCTTAAATATTCCTGTTTGTTTTTTTTTTTTTTTAGGAATGGAGGCACTTATGTCTGAATTTTTCAACGACACAACCACTGCGTTTTACATAATCTTGATAGTGTGGCTTGCCGATCAATATGATGCTATCTGCTGTCACACGGCTCTTACAAAAAGGCATTGGTTAAGGTATGTGATTATCATTAATTTTGCCAAAATTAATAACATCGAATATCTTTTCTCATATCTTGTGTTTCAATTATCGCGAGCAATAGAAGGTTTACTAAGTAGTAAAGAAGAAAATCTAAAAGAGTATTTCTGGTAGAAGACAAGATGATCGGGGCATTTAATTAAAAAGGATCAAGTTGTATTAAGTAGAGTGAGCCTTGCGTGTCGGATATGTTAGCTAACCTGCTAGCGAGCAATCTTTTTGGTTTTAATCCAATAGCACTGGCTAAAACTGCTACGATCTGTGCTGGCACAAGTTTCTTTCTAAACTATGTATTTGAAATTCCCTATTATGCAATTGAATTCTTTTTATAATCATGATTACACAAAATAGAGAGAGAGAGAGAGAGAGAGAGAGAGAGAGAGAGAGAGAGAGACAAGGGCGGAAACTTTTGACTTTTCTAGACGGTGGAATACTTTTCAAATGGAGGGAAGAAGTGATTTTAAAGTAACACAAAATATTTTATCTTTTTTGTTGTATGTACGAAATATATTTCTACATATACACTCTAGTCAAATATTGTTTTCTGTCAAATAACTCAAAATTAAAAAAAAATTTTTTTATTAACTTTTTTCAATACCCCGAATTCAACACTCATAGGAGTTCTGAATGTGAAAAGTTCCACTCTCTATAAGAAAGTCTCCATCTATAGAGAGAGATGTATATTTTGATCAACAAGAGTATTGATAATTGTACACTATAGGGGACTCGTTGTCAACTTCGATAATCCTACCTTGACATATGTTGTTAAGATCACGACCTCCAATAAATTTTAACCGGCATTCGTTATTCGTTAAAAAGTTATTAACAAAAAAGATTAAGAAATAATGATTTTCCACGCGAAGTGAGTTCTGCCCTACCTTCCCCTCCCCCCCCCCCCCCCCCTTTTCTGTCAAGGAGTGCACGACTTTCCACGCGAAGCGAGTTCCACTATACTTCTTCCCTGCCTAGGAATGCGGACTTTTCATACGGAATCTTGCTTCGTGTTGGAAGTCGAACGTCCCTTGGCAGGAGAGAAGGTAGGATGGAAAGTCGCGCGTGGAAAGTCGGACACTTCTAGATAGCAGACATAAAGGATGCAGTATTTTTAAATATTGCATATAGTAAAAATGAAACGTTAGTTTATTAAATTAAATTTTTTTTCTGAAAACTTGTAGGTCATTCGCACCTTGACAACATATAAGTAGTAAAAAATATCTTTGCTTTGAGCATCCTTCCCCTCTCTCTCTTTCTTTCTCTCGTATTTAAGGGATCCTTGAAGGAATACTCCACCAAATGGCATGACCCAAGAACTGTTTAGTCGGCAACGGTACGCGGTTGTGTGACCGTCGAAAATTTCGAGCGTCACATTTTATTCATCTCATCTGCTTCAGGATTTTTTACTAGGACTGTAAACACAGCATTGTCCAACTTCCACAATCCCCTTACAGTCTACACATAGCTTCGTGACTTCTGATTATTTTCTAAGTTGAAAAAAAATCCTGAATCAGGTGAGATGAGTGAGCAGGTGAAATGCGACGCTCACATAACTGTGAACCGTTGTCGACTAAACAGCTGTTGAGTCGTGTTGCTTGGTGAGGATACTCCTCAAGGTCTTGCCGGTTTCCCCCTAAATTCTGAATGCTTGTTTTCCACAATAGGATGCTCAAGGACAAAGATAAACGCAGAGGTCGTGTACTTTTTGGACAGACTTCATATATCACATGTGTCTAAAAAATATATTATAATCTAACTATAATCTTTTCGTTGCTTTTCCTGATTCTTGCTCAATCTCGTAAATATCCGGATGATCTAATTAAGGCTATATTAATAATTCATTCCGAATACATATGAATATATTGTATATTTTATTATTGATATATTCTGGTGATGCGATTACAACCATTGAGTCCGATCAGATTTGGACGTCCTTTCTGTACGACTGTCCATTGATCTGTGGTTATAAACGTACGATCGATGTACATTCCGCAAACATCGAACAGCAATTCGCTGATTCAACAATCTAGTTGATCCTACGCAGAGACGTCAAAGCAAGGTTCAACTGAGAACTTCACAATAGAGATCGGGCTTTACGCTCGGTATAGCTTAGATCTCTCGGAAGGACTATACCGCGAGGTAATTTCCCTGGACGAACGAAGGGTTAGATCGAAACATTAGAGACATTAGGTGACGATTAAACAAAGCCGTCATCAACGACGGAACTTACATTGATCCAGAAATCCTAGATTTTGACTCGGATGCAAACTCTTATATTACAAATTATTATTATTGGTCCGCTTTTACGGAGTTACTTTGAATCTTAAATAGATTCTTCCAAGGATTTAAAGTACAAGAAATTCTTAAATGTATCCCTCTTGATAACTTTTTTTACTTGTTCCTCGTGAAAAAATGCAATTAAATTTAAACGTTTGATTTAAAGAGAGTTAACTTAAAAAAACAAAACTTATAAAATCACATTTTCTTCCCAATCTTTGTGTTGGAAAATTATCAATGTTTTACAAAATTCTACTTCGCGAGACGAGAAATTTACGCTTGATCTATTTTCGATTTGTATTCGGGCTTGGTGAGAATCAGTGGAACCTGAGTGTGCAGTTGGACTAGAGATTGGAAACGGATCATTAGAACTGGCATTAGCAACAATTAAATAGATCTGACGCCGGTAATAGTATTCGAATCTCCGAACAGCCCAAGTACGCGCCGCGCGTCCTGCTCCGTAGTCTTCTAATACGGGATTTACACTGAGGTGTAATTAGGATCAATTCTAATCGCGTGAACGAAGCTGTGTCTCGGGCAGGAGTAATCGAGATCGTTATCGAGGGCGACGCGTGTCTGCAAGACAAATCGAATTGTCTCGTGAAACGTGTTGTCACTCACATAACGAAACGATCATTATGTTACTACCACTCTGTGCGATATACAAAAAATGAGAGAAAACAAAAGATAATAAGATTGATCGTGAGCAACTCTGTGCCTATAACGATAATTTTAAACGCTAATATTTAGTAGGATTGAAAATTTTGTATATTAATTTTGGCAGTTATAACGAAAAGATTGTAATTTGTATTAGTACTCGAATATAATATTATAAATTAATCAAATTATGCTCGAAGTTTACTAAATATTAAATATTAACACCAAAATATCTTTTATACGTTCATCGAGGAAAGTATCGAATACTACTTTCTGATTTGAGCATCTGACGTCAGATTGCCGCTATTATAGTTCCTGTACCAACTTGTCTCTGTACGTAGTGTACATTAACTAATGCAATTTTCTTCGTGTTTAAAGCGTTTATGCAATTGTACCGCAGACTTTCTGTATACAAGGCATTTTGTATTAAACGCGACTCACGGATTAGGCACAAGTTACGTCAGATGTGCATTAAGACGCCAATGAACACTATCCGTCGACTGTTTTCACGGGTCATCCGCTTTTAATTAGAAATCCGACTTCCACTTACGAACGGTTTATCGGATAGTCCGTATTTAGTTCCTATTACGATGCTGCCACTGTTTATAAACTAAATCTCTGGGCAGATGAAGGAAGAAATGCGCAAAAGTTGAGTGCATAACGATTTTCTTTAATATGCATGTTGTGAATGCAGATATTTCGAATTAATTCACACTGATAGCTGATAAATTTGCCATCTTGTATGAAAAATATATAGTACATTTGATTTTTGTTGTAGTTTTTGCGCTACAAATTACATACGACAAAAATGTTAGATTGATTTCTTTTTCTTGCATAGGTATCACTTTTGTATAGGTTGTATACATGGTATACAATATATTGGAAACTTTTAAGTTTGACTTTTTCCCAAGAATGGCGTCGCCATTCTTATAGGTTAAAATAAAACTCCTGAAGTGAAATCAGAATAGTATACGAGAGGAAAAGTCGTGTAACACATACGAGATGTGACGGCAAGATATTGCTAAGGGCGAATAGTACTGAGAAAGTTCAATGATCGTGTGTCTGATATTGATATGCGAATTTAGGCGTTTCTACATATTCCTTATTTAATTATAGTAATACAGGGAATAGTGTCATGTGTGTAATTTAATTTATTTGATGAACTTTTTTGTCAAAAAATTTTTTGTCTTACTTTATCGATTAGATTTATATAGGAAAGGCAAAAGGTTTTAATTGTTTACTGAATGTTTATGAATTATTTCTTTGAAAAATTGTAAATGCAATCGAACAATTGATTTTATGCAGCATTAAAACCTCAACCTCGTGGTAAGAGTTTCATCCATTTGTTCGACGGAAGTTCGCTATACCACACGTGTGAAGTCGCGCGGGGCTCGTTCTCGAAAACAATTAGAAAAGTGCTTTATTGAAAAGTCTCGCTGAAGTTCGTTGGATAATCTCAAATCCATCGTTATCTTTCTCAAGTTAGTTGTATATATCAATGTTTGCTTTTATAAAGATTGCACGTGGTGCAATTGTGAGATGTTTATTGTTGTTTATCACAGACTGAAAAACAGATTATAAATAACAATTCTGTCGAGATGTTTTGATTATACGTGACTTTCCTTATACGAGATCCATTCGAAAAGTATCTCGACTTTGATTGTAATTCTTACATAAAATAAACTCATTGGCGGGGATAATGGGACTTTATATTATTTAGATATTTGTACATACATATAATTTTCTATTGTTCTGCACATTTTTGAAAGACTTTCTTGATATTTTTTGAAATTGTTGTTTTGTTTTTGTATCATTAAATATTCTTCCTTTTAGATTGAGTTTTATTTTGACAAATAAAAAAAGTAGACAATTAGGAGAATACGAAAGTAGTTATACTTTTAGATTTTCATAGATTTCTCGAGAAATTGCATAAGCTGTGATAAGTACACATTATCATGATAAAATCGCTGATTACTTATCTTGGCTCTTCACTTTTCTATTCGTTTGCGGCGTATTACAGCAATAAAACATACGGTAAAATTTATTTCGTGAGATAATTTTTTTCTGAATACATACAGGGTGGTGCAACCAAGAATTTGTAAGCGACTAGTGTGACGTCCGAAGATGGAGATGGTCTTACATACTCGGTAGTTGAAAAGAATGTATTTTTAATTTAACTCAAGCAGAGTTTCTCGCTAGGTCTTTCTTTAGTCTTTTTTCTATTATCTTTCGACAAAGCAAGTTTCTCAACCATTTTCTCTCCTCGCTTGTTTTTTCGTACAAATATAACTATTTTCATTATATTTGCGGTTATAAAAACAAGACAATTTCAAATTGCAGCAATCTATATGAATATTTTACTACTGTAAATTTCTAAATATGTATATAATTGCATACAGATCTAAGGATTTAAATTAATTTCGAGTGGTGAGGTTGCTCAAGTGATAGTGGATGAGGAAAAGTCAGACGATTCTTCACAAAAGATTGAAGTGAATGGATCGTTGAATGTGATGGATGCTGGGTTATGTTCACTCTTGCGTTCTTAATCGTCGGACAGTGTACGACTGATATTCTTCTGTAAATTGATTAACGAGAATAAATTTAGATAAAAATTATTTTTGCATATAAATTCAATAATAACGAACAAATATGCTGTTAAATTCGCATTCGTGAATATTGAGTAATATCGAATGTATGTGTTTTTTTTCATCGATGTTAGCAAAACAACACATTGGTATTATGGAACATTTTTCTTAAGAAAAGTTACCTCAACGATTATTTCACCTTTTTAATGGAATTAGAATGTGTTTGTTTTATGAGAGTACGGCAACATGAGAGTGCGATCAAAGATAGAGAAAAGAGAGAAATGCTTCTCTCTTACGTGGATATATACGTGGAATCACGGGGGTAAAACCAAGAGACTTGCACTTTAGATTCGTAATACGGACCAGATTCTTTCACGACTTTCGTGGATTCGAACGCACGTTCAGTTTCACTTGAACTTAAATGCAGAAAATATCTTTGGTTGCCTTTCGCGCATTCCCGTCTCATTGACAACATGTCGAAAAGGACATAGGACATCTACAGGATGAATTATCTACAGGACAAATTCGTTTCTCTTTATTAACGAAGAGCCAAAATGAGCAAACTGTTATTTTGGATACGATAAACAATTACAATACATTGATATAGAAAATGAAGTACAAAGTAATGAATAAGCAACCACACATTTCCTACTATTCAATAGGAGATTGAGTGAGAGGAGAAGACGAATGTAGCGAAACACGCGACGGGACGGCGCGTATAAATTTCTGTATCTTCGACGCTTCACAGAAGGGCTTATATTCGCGCCCCGCGGGCGTCGGTGGCGACGATGCTACGCCATGCCACGCCACGCCACGCCACGCCACGCGTCGATCGACGGCGCGACGCGAGCGGAGCGTCGAGTGCTTACAATCAGCTGGGCTTGTCCGCAAATAACACCGGAGGATGATTATGATTGAATAAGGTCCGTAATTGAGGCTATTGAGCAATTATATAAATAACACACGACCCAGTACACACGCGCTCACGCTCGGATGTAGGCACTCGTAAACACATAGCACGAGTGGCGGAGCGGTTGCGTGGGGTGTTATTTCAACGTTATGGGCGAAGGGTGGATGGTCGGGTGGCTCCGCCGTCGACCATCCACCCCGGGAGCGCCCCGACGAGTTGGGTGGAAAATTACAGTGCAAACATAACGTATACCTATGTATATACCATATACCGTGACGCGAGGCTATGGTACAGTTCGCGCGTGTTCGCCTAGCGCGGTCTACCGCGTTAGGCGGGGCCTTTGGATCATCTCCAATTGCTTGCGCTTGGAAAATCTTGCCCGTCAAATCGTCAAATCGTCAAATTATATCATTTCTTTACAAGAATTAAATCGATTCAAAAATAGTCTCCTCCGGTGTACGTATTAACTCGTCTAACTGTCAGCTCGAAATTCCATGTTGCGCTCTACAATTGCCGTATCGTCTTTTCCGTATTCGTCTAATGATTGGTAAATGGATTTTTTAAACCAATATACTTTTCTATTTTTTAGAATATCGGGTTTTATTCGAGAATGTGACGATATTGTAGTATTTATAAAATTAGGATAATATCTATTTCTTCTATACGATTATGTTTTCTGTGTATTAATAAGATGATTAATTACATACACATCGACAACTTTGTTGTAATTATTAATAATTTTCACGTTTAACGAGCTATTTTTATGATATCAATTTTCGTAAAAATTAGTTAGACGATTTATTTAAATGGAATTTTCTATACATTAATGGAATCGTATCGTATCACACGTTGAAGATAATTGTACTGGACAAAATTGTATAGCTTAAGATCGAAATTCTTTATTTTCGGTAGAACGTAAAAATATAGGGTAAAAATTCTTTCTGAAAAAATAACATAATTTCGTTACACTTGCGATGATTCTACACGCTCTTAGTATTTCAAAGAGAATGAAGCGAGACGGGCATAGGAAAATATTTTCTTGGAACACCTACAATCGGTCTCTGTCTCAGGGTTCTTTTAGCTTCTACTTTTAATCCTGCGAGCGATCTTAGGCCGCTCCTCTATTTTACGAGTACACCCCGTTGCGGCAACCGGATTTCAACAGCGAGTGAAAGCTTAAGCTATGTCTTTTTGTTCGACTTCGCGGGGAATGTCCATCTAAGGAACTATAATTAGTTTTTCTATTCTACCGATATTTACTTTCCGAAGATGGTCACTGTGAAGGCAAGAAAGAAAGACGGAGATGTGAGAGAAAAAAAGAAGACGCAAAGCTCAATATCCTGGGAGTTGGCGTTTTAATCAGGGTGCCCCGTTCGTCTCGGATATCTCGAACAGAGAGAGCGCAGGAGCGCGCGCGCGCGCGAGCGAGAGAGAGAGAGAGAGTGAGGAAGGGGAGGGCAAAGGGATGGAGAAGATGGGCGAAAGGGAGGTAAAAAGGGGGCGTCAGACTGGCGCCAAGCGAACGGTACAGGCGGTCGACTCCCTGACGGCCGCTTGATGGAACCGAGAGCTGACTTTATTTTCCGCGAACCGTCTCCTCCCGTTCCCTCGATCGTACGCGATCGGTCGCCACTTTTGTCCTCGCGACAGGGTGCCGAAATACAGTACGATCTCTACGGGGGTTCCTCCTGCTACCTTTATACCTATATATGGATCTACATTTACGTCTGATGCTCGAAGGAAAGGTGTTTGTCGCTTTTTTATGACTAAAAAAAACATAAACAAAATAAACGAGATATAAATCAACACGAATCATAAACTAATATCAACTCTTTCGAATAATTAGTGAAATTATTGAAAATCGAAAATCAGGATTCCTATTATTTCACTCACACTGAATTATTATGAAAGAAATGAAAAATTATATGAATTATTTAAAAATAAATTAACTTCAATTTGATATAAGTATAGTTGACATCTAAAATCAATATTTGCGACTTTATTTTATAAAAACTATGACGCATAATAAGAGTAGGTTTAATTAGTATTTATTAGATTATACATTTTTTTTATTGATTCATCTGTCCGTTATATAATACTTAATAGTGACTCATTGCAAAAATATAAGCTGGTATATTAACGCAAAACTGATATACACATATGTGTATTTATAATAATGTGTATTTATAAATTTATAACGAATTTTAAGTTTAATGAAATAAAATTTCGAATTTGGAATTAATATGTTTACAAGTGAAATTAAAAATATTTTGGATTTATTAATTACTATTTATATCAATTACTTAACTCTTGGAAATATATAATATACGTGTTCCAATTAAAATTCATATCTTTTTATGTTATTTATCAATAACGTATTTGAAATATTTTACATATTTTGAAAATATATTTTCTGTTTGTTAATGGTTAGCAAAATGTGCTGAAAGAAACAATTATGTTGCAACTCGTGATTAATATCATTTAACGACACTATACGTTTTACGGTATTCCGTCCAAAATGAAAAGTCGGGATGGTATTTGCCACGTGACAAGGTGTATGATTAATTGTAAACAGTGGATAGAAAATTAGTCCTCGTAAGATAATTAACCAGTATAATTAATCGTCTTGACTCCTGACCACACAGTTTGGAATACTAAACAGACTGTCATCCGTGTCCAGAAAAATGCGTCTTTCGGCTAAAGACTCATTATCTCTCTTTTGCCATTATTACTTTAAACTAATATATTTTCGAGAGTTATACCTAAATTCAAAATCATGCATTAATATTATTTTAACAGGTTTTAAAAATTCGTAAAAAGATTAACAATTTATTTTGAGATAATGATAGTACCTACACTTGTTCTTTTCTGCAAAACGCAAGCTTTCTTAAAATTCGAGAAATATTTCAGTCTTAGGATTATTTTTTAGAATTGATTTTTATACATAAACGCGAGGAAAACTCCAATTACGAAATGTTGGGAGCTTTGGTACTTTTCGTCTTTTGGTTTTTTTCCTTATATGCCTTATAAATCAAATTGATCGATAACGTACGAAATGCACGGAATAAGTGGACGAATACACTTGTTCATCACCGAAGCGGGCTAATCATGTTTTGTGATATGAGTTAGGATTAATCGATAGAATGATTTGGCAACAGTGAATGTTGCTTTCACGTTTCAATCTGCTAGAGCTGTGTATATATATAAGGCGAAGAAACATCAATCTTGAGTCGAAACACTCTAGTGATCGGTGATAAGTTCTAACAAGTTGGCCGATCGCTTCTACACGAATAGATTCATTTCCATCATTTAATTAGAAATGCGACGTGTAAAGTCACTATTATTTTTTTTATTATGGAAACTTATTAATTTCTCGTTAGCGAAACGATATGTGACTTTGGTTAATTGTGGAAGTTTTCGAAAATCTTAGAAACAGAAGGCGAAAGAAAATTAAGATGAATATAGAGTAAACGAAGAACAAAGAAATTTGCAATTTTGTACCCTAAATGAAGCGGTTGTATGCATTGAATGCCGCGCCAACGCGGCAGGAGACCCGCTTATAAAATTAAGAGATAATGAGAATTAACGACGATGACAGCAATCTGTGCACGCCTTGATACCGCCTTCTCCGTGTGATCGAACAGACTCTCTACGCTGCTGTAAAATGAATACAAATCTGCATCGCTTTAACTTCCAATAAAGATTACAAATAGCGTAGTATATTTACGTTTATGCAAGAAATTCTCAGGAATAAACTTTTTTAGTTTAACCATATAATTAATAAACTAAGTATTAAGGCTAATTGAGATAAATTAATCAAATAATGCCAATTAGAGCTAACATAGGGTGTCAATGTGAAGTTTGGTTTATTTAAAATAAAATAATTTTAATCACAAACGTTTCGATCTTATTTCGGATCTTTATCAATGCTCACGTAAAATATTAACAGAAATCAATCAGCTAAGCGTAGTGATGTAATGACGATATCATTGTATTTCCTAGTACACTGTACAATAATTTATCGAATATATTATATAATAAAACACAAACAAATTTTTTTCGTAACTTACATGATCATCGAAACGTTATTAAGCTGTTAATGTATTGAACATCGAGTCTCATCTCGACGAGACAATAAGAAAAGACATACAGTGCAAACATATAGATTATAGAAAACATTGAAGGGAGGCTGTCATTTAAACATAAGTATATACTATCATATGCTTTATCCAATAATTCTATATCATTCTGTAAATTTAATCTATTAGTTTGTTGTTTGATAAAAATCGTTTCTGAGATGAATCTCTTATTCAGTATTTTTTCCTCATCTTAAATAAACCAAACTTCACATTGACATCCTGTGTTTGCTCTAATCGATGTTATTTAATTGTATTGATTTTTTTAGTTTATTTACGCGCCCTATATTGTGAATGTTGTTTTTTATGCTTTGTGCGTGTGCGTGCGTGCGTGCGTGCGTGCGTGTGCGTGCGTGCGTGTGTGTGTGTGTGTGTGTGTGTGTGTGTGTGTGTGTGTGTGTGTGTGTGTGTTAAACGACTATCATTGTATTATACACTCGCTCAATTCCATCAGTTCTGCCAACTCGTATCGCTGTTTAACACGGTAATTTTATCACTCTCGAAACTTGGGCGTACTCTTGACCGACCACTTTAAGTACTCTCGACACTTTCTCGTGCACTTTTAAGCATCCTTTCGCCATTTAGCATTAAATCTTTGTCCTTGACCCTTTCCTCAGTTGAGCAACTTCTGCTGAAAAAAGTAAAGAAAAAGCAATTCAAATGTATATTTCACACAAAAATCCGCTATTGACGTATTCGACTTTTTATGTTCCATTTTTAAAATTTTATTTATAAAATACGCTTTTATCGTGACTAAACTTGCTTGTTTGTAAGATAACTAATGCAATCTTCTAATTTAACTTTAATGTCGAAAAGCATAAAATCCTTACACTTATTTAAAATTAAGACATCTCCATTTCTCTATTTTCAAGGCACAGTGTGTTATTATTTTACAATTCCTTCATAATTTTAATATATACACAATTATATGTATATATATATATATTATATGTATAGTAGTTTACACATAAATTATTCTTTTCTTAATGTTTGTAATAATTGTATCTTTCGTAAGTATGCAAAGCTTCATATGTGAGATTTAGCATACACGAGTTTTTATAGCAAAAAAGCAACGGAAAGAAGACGGATGCGTCATGCGGGTATTAATTCAGCGTGTCATTAAAACTGAGTTCCAGCGTATGTTTGCCAAAGGTTGGTTTTATGACGTTGTCAAAATGAAATTCCATTCGGCATGTGTAATTCAAAACGGATTTTTGAGCAGAACATAAATGGTCGTTGCTACGTATATTTTGTCAACATTTCACGAAGCGTATTTTAGAAAAAGAAATGGTAATACTTTCCGTTTAATTAATATCGCAAGGAAGAAATGTTAAATTTTCGCGGGAATTATGTAGATTATGCAAGAATTCTTGAGACTTCCAAAAAATGTCAACTTTTAAAAATTTTAAGGAAGACCATATTATCGCGTTATACAAGATCATATACTGTCAGAAGATTATGGCGAGAAAGCAGAAGTGTATTAAAAGATAATACGAGTATATTTACTTTTTTACGGGTATAAAAGTAATTCATGTAAGGCAATTTCCTAAAATGTTGCTATTACGAGATTTAAGAACGCATCGTGGATTCGAGTCAAATCGAATACCGAAATCGATAAAAAAATTGCGGCTGGTAAATAAAATGAAAGCAGACCAACCGGAAAAATATAATGCAAACGTAAATACACGATAAATCTACCGGGAAACATTTCCCACGATATTTGTTTCACCGTTCGTGATTCCCTTCTCTCGTCGTTCCATTTGTATTTTTATCACATCTATTTTCACCTCGTCTGTTTCGCATGCCCGTCGATGCGTATTCGCCCACTTCCAGCGTACAACGTACGTGCATATAGTTAGCCATTTATGTATCTCAAATTCTAGCAAATCCTCGCGAATCTATCGCTGAACGCAAATGGCACGTGTGGACAGTTTCACATGAGATCGTACGTTTTGAGATTATAAGTTTAATTGGTATTTGCGTATGTGCGTATTTGCGTGCCTGCTACAGAACTCATTTGCGATGAATAATGCGGCGAATTTGTTTAATCCTGACACTTTTAGAGAGATGTCCATTTCTAATGTATTTTATATAGTTAATATTAAATGAATTATTCTCTGGGATTATTGTGTTTTTTATGCTGTTTCCATTAAGTATATGCGAGTAAGATTATGATTGATAAAAGTATTGTTAAATTTTATGTGCTGAAATATTTATTCTTTACCAGGAAGATTAGATGCGATATATGGGACAACATAACAGTTATTTTTTCATTTTTTACATTGATTCTATTACATGATAATTTCTAGAAGTGTCGCAATTTTTTTCATCCTGTCACAATAACTTGTAAGAACGTTAATTCAGTTTGGAATAATTAATTTTATTTTTTATACATTCTGATCTTTATACAATTGTGATTTTGCAAGACTGAAATAGTAATAATTATCGTGGATAAATAGTATTGTCGAGCCATGAGAAATTCTACGCGCTTAATATCGTTCGTATCACCATTACGTTTACTTCGACCTTGCGTATCGTGGTCGAGTATGGTTGCGTCCATATTGCGTTTTCCATTGTGAGTGTACAGGCGTACCTGCACTCATTTGTGTACCTGAAATTCCAACAAATCCTCGTGAATCTGGTTCGGCGCGCAAAAGGCACGCAACGACATATTCGCTCGATCGCGGAAGTCCGTCGCGTCGGGTCGCGTCGCGTCGCGTCGCCTCTCCTCGCCTCTCCTCGCCTCACTTCGCCTCACCTCGCATCGCCTAGCGTCCCATCCCATCCCATCCCATCCCATCCCATCCTAACCCATCCTAACCCATCCCGTCCCATCCCGTCCCGTCCCGTCCCGTCCCGTCCCGTCCCATTTCGTTCCGTTCCGTTCCGTTCTGTCCCGTCCCGTTGATTCGCGCATGGACAATTTCATTACTCGTATTGGAGGTTGCTGATGGTACACGCGGTGGTAGTGGAGGGTGCAGTGGCGTGTGCAGGCGAAACTACACTATTAAATGGTGTCCTGACGGGCGCCAGTTAGGTGCACCATGGTATAGCCCATTCTCGTCGTGTCACTCCGAATCTATTTGCATAGTAATGGCGCCGCGCGTCGCTTCCCTTCCAACCCCTTTACGTATAAATACCGCTGTGGACTGTCATAGGAAGTACCGTCCGTCTGAAACGAAGCCTTCCTCTCATTCCTTCCCGTAGAAGATTTCTGAAAGCGCTTGCTTCTCCTCGCTAGAAAACACTCCACGAGAATACTCGTTGCATAAATTTGAGGGATCAGTGTTAATCCAGTTTTTAGGTTTAAGTCCNGCACACGTGAAATTTCTGAATCATTCTTAATTATTTTCTATTTGGGTAATGCTTTTTATCAATTTATATTAAATACGTACAAATAACTTTGTTCGATTCTGTTATTTGCACTTTATATCGCGTGTTCTGCATTCCTTATCATTTTATGCTCTCTGACATTTTCCAAATTGATAACGCAATTTATGCGTATCAATTAGTAATACTATTCGTAATATGACGATAATTTACGGAAGATGCCTGAAACTCAAACGAGCGTATTAATAACGTCAGGAGTTGATAATATGGATGTTCTGGGAAATGCTGCCGACAGAGTGAATATATGTATGTGCGAGTGTGGATAAGTAGACAGCACACGACTGTTGCTAATTGCTTCGCGACGGTTGATAGAATTTCTCGACATCGACTGCTTATTGGCAACAATCGCTGTCGATACTGCTCGAAATGTATATCTCTCGTAAAATATCCTCATCGTTTGTTAAGAGACTAATATTCTTGGAAATATGATATCTTTGGTTGTATCTAGCAATAGTTCTATCTAGCAATAGTTTGTGATTACAAATATCTACAAGGAATTTTATTTTAGAAAATATAGAGAATAGCTGCAGCGATCGTTTTGAATGGCTGTAAAATGATAAATCGGAACATTATTGCACCATTATAATGCATAAGATGTATACATTCTTCTGAAAAAAAACTCAAGATTTAAATCGAACATCATTCTTGCGAAAATAAATAAATAAATTCGCGAATTCGAAATGACTGTGAATGGAAATTAGCTATCTTGAGAGATTGTCTTGGGAGATGCGTTCCAGTTATAGTTCTGGGCACTTGAGAGTTTAGGGTTGAGTCAAGCGAAGGAAGTTGTACAAACCTGACGCGACGCGCGAAGCAGAATGTTTGCGATAATTAGAATCTTATTGAAAACGGCACCGGTTTTCCCCGAGCAACAAACAGAACGTCAGACTCTGTGCTCACTGGAGCGACTAGGCGCGATTCCCAATTATTCATCGTAATCCTAATTATCTCTCACTTTTGATTTGTCGCGAAAATCCGCGATGTTCCGTCTTGGCTCTCCATGAGAACACATCTCGAGACCAAGTTCGCAATAATTAGGAAGCTCGAATGGAGTGAAAATGTCAAAGGAGGAAACGTAGACGGCGGCGATTGAGATGGAGGATGCAGGAACGCTCGCTTTTTGTTATATCACAATAATAAACTATGACCGATAGCTCCCTCTTCCTATAGTATTTCTAGGAAACCGGTTCTTTTACTCCTGTCGCGCGGACCGATGAACGGAGAGAAGAAGAAAGCGGGAAAAATACACGGAAAACAACCGTAATGGAGGTTAATTACAGAGAGATGATTGCGAAGGTTGGGAAGATCAGCGAAAATGAAAAAAGCATGAAAATCCTGTATTTTGTCTCTCTTTCTCTCTTCCCTACGCCATCTTTCATCTTCTGTCTTCTTCTGTGTCTTCTTTGATTACCAAGTTTTGATTACCACTGTCACACCCAAAGAAATCCAAGTTTTCTTCAATTTTAAGAATTCGGTTCACATGTTCTTTAATTCCTCTACCACCACTGTTTGTACTTTTTCCATATCTACGACTCGAATATTTATCATGAGATTTGCAGTAAAAAATATCGTGATTTATTTACATTTTTTATGCAAGTAAAAGTCTTTTACGTCACGATGTGACGAAAAATGATAAAATTTTGAAGAGATGACGCAACTATACATAATATAATAAATTTAATAAAAATTACATAATATAATAAATTTAATAATAATTGTGGGTATAACTTTAATTTATAATACAATATATGCATATAATTTTGTGCGCTGCAGCTAGCAGAAATCGCTAGCGTAAATCCGTATTTATAATTTATAAGTTATAATATAATTAATTATAATATAATCGATGCCCAAACATTGAGAAGACTAACGTATAAGAGCTGAATGTATAAGAGCTGAAAGCTTTCCGCATTTGTAGATGGAATTTTACTCGCGATCATCGCCGAGAAATTACAACTCCCCTCGCATATCAGACGGAATCAGAGCTTGCTCGCGGTAGCAAGTTTCGCGAAATGTGGAATTACATCGTCTACTTGTCTGTACTCGGCACTTTGCCGCCGTACAACTAGCATATTTCTCGAGGCGAGAGCCAAGGAAGTACGAATTTCTTACTCCTTGACAGGACTCGAACTTTAAAGGACTTCATTTACTCGATTCGGAAACTCTTGCCTTTCGTGACTTTTCTCGAAGGGTTACTCTCGACTCTCTATGATCTACTTGCTTGTTTCGGCGATAATTTCCAAGATTACCGACAAATCCAAACTCGACTTTGGAAATTGTATGCAGTTTTTCTTCGAATCGATTTTTTTTTTTTTTAATAAACTTTTATTACAGAGAAGTAATTAAATTGCGAAGCTTTAACTAGATATCGTATGCAGAGAAATTTGAAAATTCAATCTAAGCCGAAAGGAAGCTGATTAAAGTTGCATATATTGTATTCTTTTTCACTTTTCCAATAATTTATTAGACAAGAATAAGATATTGTTAAAGAAACGAACCGTGACAGATTGCTGCTTTGTAGAATGTGCGAAATCAAACTTAATCGGATTAGAAAATAACGAATCTGGTCGTCTTCGTCTTACCACCTCTTTGCTCTTTATCTTTCCTGTTTCTCGCGTCGTTCAATTCCAGACCCTTAACAAGATGTAGCGAGAGCGCACGGCGCGATTTCACATCCTGAAATCGATCAGGCGTGATTCCTCATAATTGGTAACATTCGGCCCGTTGCCGCGACGCTCTCTCACAACCGACACGACGCTTCATCCCGCTTTTCCTCTCCTCTTTGCAACGACTCGAAACGCCTCGAGCCACGAAGCGTACGAGGATACCTATCGGGTGGCGTTACCATGGGATCGGAGTGTATCGCCGAGACCTCGTTACTTTCCCGATTTCTTACGTAATCGAGACGCCTCGCTGATTCGTCATTTCGCGGGGAGAGGCTGGTCTTCCTCGATACTTGTTAACGAGTGCTTCCTTTGGCTCGTGTAACGAAGAAAAACGAGAAGCGAAAATAAAGGACGCGGAAGAAATGCGCGCGAACGGTTGTGAGATTCCAAGCGAGAAAATTCGCTGTATCTCATTTAGCCGATTTAATGTTTACGGATTGAATATATGTGTGTGTGCGCGCGCGCGCGCGCGCGTGGTGTGTGTGTGTGTGTGTGTGTGTGTGTATGGCATATATATTATGTACACATAGTTTTCCAACGTTAATACTCCTGCGTGGGGAAAAAAAAATGTTATGTTTCTTTCAAACACGTGTTGCTTTGTTTTAACAATTTGTTTTAACAATTTGGTAATATTATTATAATCATAAGGAGAATGCACTGAATTTTTTCTTCACATTTGAACATATTACAAAATCAAAAATGATCATCGCGCAGCTTTCGATTTTATTTGAGCTGTAAGATATAAGGGCCTGTATTAAATCATGTCCTCTAGAAAATTTATTTGTAATTCGAACACATCTATGGATTTCGACGGTTCAAATATCGTCATGGTGGGAAGAGAAGTTTTCCATTCGTTTCCGCTTTTTTCCTTCTTCTGCACTTCGGCATTTGAATTTCTATGGACGGGGGCGGGTTCGTAGAACCGAGGTGGAAACGGATGATCTCTACAAGTTAATTTGTAACTCGAGTATTCCGTCCAGGAGATCGGGGTGGTTTCTAGAGGTGGTGGCTAAGGGAAACAGCACGGCGGGGCGGTAGCGGGGGCAGCGGCGGAAGCGAGCTCAGGCAGGGTACACGGTACCTTGGGGTTGTTTGTTGCGCTAATGCCTAATTAGTGGAGTGGTATCGCGTCGCGACGAAAGCTGTAGCCGTCGCCATCGTCGTCGCCATCGTCGCCGTCGCCATTGCCATCGCCGACTCTCTGTCCCTCTACTCATCTATCGTGAAAATATCTTGCACGGTGGTAACTAGTGAAGGAAATCGCGCTTCATTTTTGCGCGTGTTTGCTCATGTATTTTTACATTCACTGTCATTATATGATACAATTTTATTCCATATATGCGTGTATTTTATTTTACTGTGTCAATTATTATGTAATTTGCATTTCGAAAAGATAATTGTGATAATCGATAAGAAAGATATCTATATTATTGATATCTTCATTGTTTTTCAAATTAAGATTTATGACATGTTATGTAACCTCTATAACGATTTTAAAAGCAATTATATATTAATTATAGCATATATGAGCTTTGCAGTATCTGTTTTAAATAAAAGACAGGTTTTTTTGTTTTTTTTTTTTGTTTTTTTTTTGAGGAACAACATATCGATTTCGTGCGCAATAGGGGTTCTTGGAGAAAGAACTTCCAAGGGTACGAGGTAATGCACCACCCGTGTCACTCCATCGGCCACCCGTCGATCGACCCTTTTCATTTCAATCTGGATACAAGCTCGCGATCGACGCTTATATCTGCGGATATAATAATATATCGTACCATGTCTAAGGCCGTAATCACACTACAGGTTGTCGGTTGACAACCAGCAACCGTAACCGGCAACCTGTAGGGTGATTATGGCCTAAGGGACTGTTAGGTATTCTTTTAACATTGCTGAAACTCGATATAATTTCATTGTAAAAGCACTGACGACATGAAGATGGTAGATGACTGATAGAATACAAAGTATAAATTTTTGTGTTTTTATTTTTCTCTTGGTGTTCCTATTTTGGGAAATATTTTTAATGAATTTTTTACCTAAAACTAACCAGAACATTCTTGATAATTGAAAAAGACGCGTGAGTTCGTTGGACACATGAGACCATTCGTGGCTTACACGAGCTGCTGCCTGCCAATAGCCAGCGATCTCTTAAACTCTAATTCAGCTATAGTGGCCGACCGCCGCAAAGTGGCCACTACGGTATCTAAAAGACTCATTTTATCGTTTCGCCGCCACTGTAGAAGGAAAATAAGCAATTCCCTCTTTATTCGGTCGCGACGTAGTCGATACGAGCGAAACGCGAGGTCAATTCACAGTCAAGCTTCGACATTAATACTCATTTCCCCACAGATGGAAAGCGACCGTTGTACATTTTTCATCAGTAATTCGAGTGATTCGAGTGATCTTTCTGATTTAAAGCTGTGCAAAATTATGCAAAACAGCTCGATATTGTACAACAATATTATACATTCGATATAATTATAATTGGTGACAAAACTGTACATTTTTGTTAATTGAAAAGTAGAAACGTTTAAAGATTAAATAATACATCGAGTTTAGTGCGTTCTTTAAACATGCTGAGTTTATAATGTTTGTATATCATCTGATTTACTAAGCTAATTTATTCTGCATTCTTATTACATGATAAGTACATGAAGAGATGGTGCGACAAATTCTATAATCTCATCTATCAACTAACTTTATATTTTATATATTAACTGAAAGAAAATGAAACTCATAAAGGGAACTGTATTCGTTATTCCCCTCAGGCGGGCAGTCAGGTAAAGGTATTCTAATCTAACTCCGTAGTTAATAGTTTAATCGTAGAGAATTTCTCAAAAGGAGAACTGACAAAGCGAGCACGGTACAAATGTAGATTTCGCCAAGTACTCACGTGGCAGATAGAGCTCGCGGGTTACGAGTTGTTACAAGCCACGTGTCCACGTGGCGTCGAGAAACACGAAAATCGGTATCGCTAGTACGGACTAGTATTTCCGTCAAGTTTCTCGCCAGTATAAGATGAAATATTAACGATATTCAGCTCAGTTATCAGGATCGGCACGACCTTCCGATGACCTTTCGAAATTTGCTTTACCAGCCTCACGAGTTCATATCCATGTAATCAACGCACTCCGTAGGGACGCAAACGGTCCGTCAACGATCGCAAATAATCTCGAGAAAGTTTTGGATGTAACTGATCGTCTCCGATGACCATACGTCGAGACATTACGCGGGATTTCTAACATCTAATTCGATAATGCAGGTACAAAAGATGCATTTACACGAAACATGCAAGTGAATACGTCAATTATGAACAGAAAAAGTGAAAATTGTCTAATATTGAAGCTTAATCCTTAATACATCTATGTTTTACGATCTTAATTTTCCGATTCTTTACTGCACACGACAAGTCGTAGGTATGTTCTAGATTAATTTTCATCATTTTTACAAATATACCAAAATTATTACGTAATTCTTACGTACACTTTAACATTTTTAAAAAGTATTCGCATCGTTGTATATTTAAAAGAATTGTATGTAAACATTATTAACCACAATTACTTGATGCTTCTATCATATTTCAAAGAAAAGAATTGCGCTGGATACGAATGACTCAATCATATATACTAAGAATTAATATTATCTATATGTATGTTAAGAAATAGAAATTGAGTGAGAGATAGGACAATAGAAGTAGGTCAAGCGCGATAATTGTTGCGCGAAACAAACAATATAACACAAAACTCTTTATTAGATAACACACGTATATTTCGGCTCATTTTTGAATCATCTTCAGAGACAAATTCAATATTATAATACATACAGACTAATTTGTTCTAGTGAGATTTGTTCACCTCTACGTAATTCAAGAAACTTTAATATTAAAAAATGATTCTGATAATAATCCAAAGTATGAATCCAAAAACATATCAATTTTTTGTGTTATATTCATATTGTTTGTTTCGCCTGATTCCTATTGTCCTATCTCACGCAATTTTTTTTTGATTATTAAGGAGTCTTTGTGAATCAACTTGTGTATTAAGAAATAGAATTTTCTAGTATTTACTAATTCTAGTATTTGTATTAGTCGTAGAATATAATAGATTCGCGCTCTTTTAACAATTGCTGATTGAATTGCTGATTCCTAGCCTAGAAGAGAATGCTTCCTACGCGAGAATTGCGAAAATACATACTCCCGGTCGACGAAATCCGCTGAGCGTGATAAAATGATCCCCTTCCGAGTGCGCCGGCCGAGTAAGGCGTCGTTGAGGATCATTAATCATGCGATTCCACCTGCGGACGAAAAAGAAGAGCGAGAATGGCATTGAGAGGAGGATCTCCAAAGCCCACGCGCGCGTTATTGTACGCCTGGCAGGTTTATCCGTCCTTTAATGCAGCCCATCGCGTCCGCCGCGTTATGCTGCTTATACACACACACACACACACTTCTCTTCGTGCCGCAATAATATAGAATAGGACTCGAAAATCGTTGCTTATTCCGCAAAGTGCGGGATTACCGTACGTTGTACGATGCCGCGTGGATGCGCGAGGGAGAATACCGCGACAATGCTAACCAAACAATGTATGCCTGCGTTCTCTGTGTCGTTAAGACACCTCCCTTTCGCGTTAGAATTTTGATGGGTTCTCGGCCGTCCGAGAGTCGAGTGGAAATATCTCCCATGATTTTTGATCCAAGTAATCCGGGATGCACAACAATTTTTTATTCTGAACAGTAGCTGTATACGCACGAACTCGTCGAGAGTAAAACCCATTCTACATTTGCGTTAGCGTACTGTAAGTATTGTTGTAGTTGTAAGAATTAACCAATAACAGTCAAATATTCGACTATAGTTAGTCCATTCTTACAGCTACAACCACTTACAAAGTACGCTTACACAATTGTAGAATGGACTTGATGTGAAATAAAATAATCCTCACGTAACTAAATATTCGTATTTGCAAACTCAACCTCGTCCAGTCTCAACAGTCGTTATTTTGACCGTTATTTCCTTTTGGTCGATTTTTGACGTGAGAGAACCAAACGTGGAATCTTGTAAATACATTATCCAGATTTGTTATCGACAATCTGCGGTTCTTGGGGATATTCGTCACATGGTTGTGTCCCACGACGTTTCCTTTTCACCCTCCCTCCCATCTCTGTCTTCCTTATCCTTCAACGTTCTTCTTCCTCCTCTTCTGTATTATAGCCGTAAACTCTCTTACCTATTTACGTACGGCCTCTTTGGCGTTCGTCCGTACGATCCCGTGTGTTTACATCGATATTATTTCATTTTCCGCTAGTCTTGCTGTCCCGGGATACAACGGGACCGATGCGACGTGGCGATCTCCCATCGGACCACAATGGGGGCGTAACCTTATTTACCGGTGTACGGCCACCCCCGCTGTCTTGACCAAGATAAAGGCTATGTTCATTTACTGGTGTTTTTCCCGTGTACACTCGAGGATCGATAAACTGTAAATTCGTTTACAAGACTGGCAGTATCACTTTGCGATTTTCTTAAATAGAAACGAGCCCGTTTATTTGATTTTTAAAAATTATTATATGAAATCAAATTACCGTGAGTAATTAATGAGATTGTTTAGTATAATTAATAAGAATTTTATAGCATTTTTATGCATTCCCATTGAAAGTAGACGCTGTCGAAAGAATCTCTTTTGAATTTTTACATTATCATTTTGCATTCCGCTACTTTTAGGAAGATTCTTCGAAGGATCTATCAATCCGATTGTACGACAGCGACGTTGTCATCGTCGTCGTCTCTTGGCGGTCAGACTGATATATTTTCTCAGCACTCGGGACTTTCCCGTGAACAGAACACCGCGTCGCCTTGAGAACGCTAGGACCCTCTACCAGCTTCTTCGGATATATCCTACCATCGGCCATATCCACCCGGTCACGCTGGGTTGACCGCACACGTGTACATGTATTCAGACACGCTTGCACTTACGTAAACCTATACATAATACAGGATTGTTCAGGAATCACTCACTCTCTAATTCTTTCAGCTTTTTTTAATTTATTATAATTTTTCTTGGCAAAAATTACTTGAAATTGTTGATTTTATAATTATGTTAACATTTATTGTGAATGTTTGCTCATGTGATAGTATAATATCTAATGTATTTATTTATGGTCTAAAAAGGTACATAACTTCTGAGGC